>OX422218.1:65885871-66125871 GCA_949130495.1 Sambucus nigra | reverse complement strand
GGATCGGACCGACTATGTCGGTCCTCTAAAAAAATGGACCAAGATCGGACTGATAATGTCGGTTAACCGACCCTATTCGGTTTGGTTTTTTACATGGTCGGCTCGGTTTGGTTTGTCGGTCTTAACATTAATTAATTTTATTATTTTACAAAAAAAATTGACCATTTTACAAACTAAATAAATATATCAGATCGGGTAAAAAAAACAACAACAACATAGCATATCGAAACCATAGCAGATGGAAACCAAAAAACATAGCAGATCGAAACCAAAAAACAAACCGTAGCAGATTATCATCAGATCGTATTAAAAAAAACGATTACATATGAACTAATTCAGATCGTATTAAAAAAAATATAGATCGTCTCTGATCGTGGTTAACCATTAAAAAAAAGGGCGCTGATCGTATTAAAAAAATGAATACTTGATTTGGTAATGATCTAGCGCTGATCGGCTCGGCAGCAAGGGAGAAGGGATTCGCCGACCATGGTAAGGGGGAAGGGAAAAGTCGGCGGTCGTAGCTGATAGCAATGGAGAAGGGAAAAGTCGGCTTTATGTTTGTGTTACAGAGAAGAAAGATTTGGTCTTGTGGTTGTGTAGGGTTTAGATTTAGCATTGGACAATGGACTTTTTTAACCTCCATCTTTGTTTTATTTGACACTACACTTAAACAGCATATTTAAAAGGCTAAATAAAATATAAAATATATATATTTAATTGTTGTCAGTCCGGGTCGGTCCAGACCGACTACACCAATGCAAAACCCGAGGACCGGACCGACTCAGTCGGTTTAAAAAAAAGGAAATGAACCGATTAACAAAAAAAAACGACTAAAATAAGGCGGTTCGGTCGGTTTTTTAAACACCCCTAATTGATTGGTGTTTTAAACGGACTTAATCAAAATTCCACACATAAACTAATGTGTGTCTCATCTGATTTTTGTACAGTTTAAGTGTGTCTCATAAGTTATTTAATTCCATAATTAAATAGACCCTTTAAGGTTTGACAAAAATTGAAAGTCGTTAAAGGGGCATCATTTAGAATACCATTGATTTTTTAAAGGCATTTTTTCCGGTTTACTTCATTTCCTTTCCCAAATCTAGATCGCTAATTATAAAAACTCTAAATAATTGGAATAAATTAAATTTAAAACACCATCGAACAAGAAAAATCAAATTTAGACCTTACTCAAGTTGGCTCATACTATTATATTCATACCACTCATACTGAAGTTAGAAGTAAAAAACGCATTTTTTTTTCTCAAATGCAAGTTAAAATCACAAATTGATGTGTTTTTGAAATCCTGATGTAAAATTGACGGAAACGTGCAATTAAGATGTTTGATCAATTTCACCATATTAAAATGACTTGTTGTCACATTAATTTTTTTGCATTTATATTAGAATTACTTGCACCCCTTTGGAATAACTTGAGTGCAAACAATTTAAATGGAGTCATGATAGGAGTGCATTTACAAAATGACAGGTATCAATTTAACCTGAGTAAATTTATATTAGAGCTACATGCACCCGTTTTCCCCAGGCAAGGGTTCCTTTTATAATGATAGGAGTGGTTGATTATGTTCAAACTCTCCCAACTGATGGTTGGCTCACTTGTTCATCTCCTCCGAGATTGTAGAAAATATGACTAAGTTTTCCATAATTATCTCGTGCGATAATAATCTTGACTTGGGCAACACATTTTATATTTCTGGGTCGGGGCCTACTTGGGCTGGAATTTCGGCAACTACGGTTTGCACCCCCCAATAATGAAATTTTATTTCCTTTTCCACATTTTATTTCCTCCCCTAACATACTTTAATAATAGTAATAATTACATAATCAAATTCAGGTAGTTTTGAACTAAAGTTTAAAAGATCGCAATCATAACATGATGAAAATGATTATAGATATCGCAAATTGGGCATGTCCCAATTATGCATCCATATCGTAAATTTGATCAAAACGAGATAAATATCTATATTAAATTGTTTAAAGTTCAAATAAAATTGTGGGTTATCTTTACTTTGGCCGCTTTTATTATGTTAAGTATAGTTTACTTCTTGGCCTTTCATTCAAAATATGTCACAAAAGTGTTATGAAGTATCGTAAAAAATCATTTGGGGTTAAGGATCATAGGAATATACTAGGGTATTTTGTATAGAAATGGGGGATACACATGTATGGCCCGTGGAAGACAACTTACAACCTCAAAAATCCTAAATATTATAGGGTACTTATACCATCCCATAATTAATATATGTATGAATCAGTACATTTAATACTCTAAACTATCATTCAACGTTGAATACAAAGTCGTAGCAAAATTCTTTAAAGCTTGATAAATTAGTCTCTTAATATCCTGATCGACGAGTCTCCAAAAAATTTATTACGAGATCAATCATCCATATTTTACTCTTTAACAACCCTCTGTATATGTACGAATCCCTTGTGTTCTGCACTCACTCGTATATCATTATAGGAGAACTGATACTCGAAAAAGAGATTTTTATACTATATTAAGCCTTATGTAAACAAGAATCATTGTTGATGTAAAAAACTAGATCGCTCTAATTATTCAATCACAGATAAATAAATAAGACAGAGATTTTTAAAGTGGTTCGGCTAGGAATAAAGCCTACGTCCACTGTTATGTTATTGCTGAGTGTTTGTGGAATTCTTGATTATAAATTCTCTCAAGAAATTCCGGTCCCTTTGAATGGGATTGATACAAGGTATTTATAGCCTCAAGGCTGTACATGAAAGGTCCAATACATTAAATGATATACATATGAATGGGTAATACATTTAATGCGGCGTGAGCGTCAAGAATCTAATGAATAGTTGAACAGTTGTCCGTCTGATAATTGATGACACGGCCGAGGTGCAGTTCGGACCGCCTTAGTTGCTCGTTGATCAAGAGTTCCTCGGAGTGCTTAGAGTATCTCGGGATGAAAGAGTTCCTCGGATGAAGTTCCTCGGCATGATAGAGTTCCTCGGTGTATTCTCGTTGCTCGGTACCAACCATGGTTGTTCAGTAAATGATCTTCCTCGCTGTTATTGTGCCACGTAGATTGACACGTGTCTTCATACTATTCGTCCACATCAGCATATTAATTTTGGTATCAACAGAAGCCCCCAATGTTTCATATTTCGAACTTTGAGGAGTATGGGACATTCTTTCTCGGTATATGGTAATATTAAATGACCTTCCTGGGTTTTAGGAGCATTGTATTCAAATTTCCTTCTCATTTCGCAGTTTCCGCCTTTTTATAAGCGCTTCGATCTTCGTGCAACTTTTGTCTTTTTAGCCGCCGGAAGTTCAGTAGTTTCTTTTTAGTAATCATTTCTTTCGCCGTTTCCCAATGTAAAGTATTTAAACCCCTTTGGTAACCATACCGTCGTCTACACTTTCCATTTTTCTGCCTTCAAGTTTTCTATTCTCTTCCTCTCTCTTGTGTGTTCATCATTGTTTCCGTTCGTTGTCAACATATCTCCTTTCTTTCTGTAAGATTTTCTTCCTTTTTTCTGCATCTCTTTTATTCAATATGGTTTATATTGTTGAATCTGCTGAGAAATTTCGTTCTGACTTTTCCATTCCTTCTTGGGTAACTCTAGAGGTTCTTTCTGAGCCTTTAGATTACTTTCGATTGGCTGAGGGACATTGGTTCCCCAGTCTTTTCATTGCTGAATGTGGTTTTTCTTTTCCCCCAAATCCATTATGTCTTGAGTTTTGTCAATATTTTGATCTTGTTCCTGCAAAAATAGCCCCCAATTCATGGAGAATAATTAACGGGGTGCACAAGTTAAATCTAACTCATGGGACTCGTATAGGGATCCCAGAAATCATGTACTGCTATAAATGGGCCACTTTAGATAATATTTATTATTTAAAAACTAGGTTTTTAAATAGAGCCCTTGTAGTTAACCTCCCTGATTCAAATAGAGATTATTTTGAGCATGGGTTGGTCATAAAAAATTGGCAACACTCGCCTTTATCTGGGAATGAAGTATACAACGGTCCCAGATGCCCCCCATACGGCAATGGGATAGGTTTATTTTTCATTTTTATTTTACTTATGAAATTGCGTATTCATCATGTTTGACAAAATGTATGACTGAGATTTATGTATTTATTTGCAGTTGATAGTAAAAGAAAAACTCCAAAAGAGTCGGAAGTGAATATCAAGCATTTAAAACTTATCTGGAATTTGCATAAGACGATTGCAGACGAGCATATTAGATCTGCATCATATTTGCTGCAGTATAAGAGCTACACAACCTCTTATACTGCTCGCCCTGTTGAACCAGCCTCAACACCAGAAAGTTCATCTTCAGATTCTCATATTCCCCTATCTCAGAGAATGGGCAAGAAAAGAGCTCCTCCTGCTCTATTTGGTGAAATTTCTTCTGCTGTTGAAGCAAAGAAAGGTAAAATTGATGTCCCAGAGGGGACTAAAAAAGTAGATGTTAGTTCCTCCAAAGTTGCCGAGAAGCCCCCAGTGGCCCCGAGCAAGAAAGCTGATGTAATTACAATCTCTCCGACCAAGACCTCTTCCTTGGTTGATGCTGCTGACCCTCCTTTGAAGAGATTGAGGAAATCATCCTCGGTTAATCTTGCTGGAATTGCATCTTCTCTACCCGCTGGTGGTAGTAGTATTTCAAAAATCATTCTTCCGAGCTCTTCAACGAGCTCAGTTATACCCGAGGTTCTCGGGGTTGATGAAAAGATTCCTAGGGATACACTGACATCCCTAGCTGCTCGCCATCTTTCTTCAGTAAATTTCTCATACCTTTGGTCTTTCTTTTCTTTTTCCTGAACTCTTGTATTTGTGTTGACTCTATTGTTTTTCTTATCTTTCAGCTGGTGAATTGTTTCAATACCATCGTGAAGAAAGATCAAGCTATTAAAGCTTCTAGTTCCTCGTCCGATGTTGACGATGCCCTCTTGGGTTTAGCCCAATCTGTGAAAGAATCTCGCCAGCAGTACGTCGAGGAGAAAACTGCCTGGGAGAAAAAATTGGCTGCAGCTGAGGCTGATAAGATGAAGATGGCTGAAACCTCCAAGAATTTGGAGAAGAAGGTGAAAAGCTTAGAGGTCAATCAGCAAAAGTGCGATGACCAACTGAAGAAGGCAGAAGAAGAACTGTCTATCCTGCGAGACATCAAAATCCAGAAAGAACAATTGGATGTCAAACTCTCCTCAGAGCAGTTGAAAAGAAAAGTTGCAGTTAGGAAACATTTCAGTGCTGGTTGGGAAAAAGGATGGGATAAAGGGATTGCAGCTATGACATCTCAAGTCAAATATGGGGAGTTGAAATACTTCCATGATGGTTGGGTAGCTGCTCTACAAGAGCTAAAAATCCAAGACAATTCTGAGCTATTCCAACGGCATCTCCCTGGTCCTCCTCCACCAATTGTAGAAGAAGAAGAAGATGAACCTGCATCAGATGAATCTTCCATGGCTGTGGATGTCCCCATTTCTGCTTCTCAACCCTCTGTCATTGAGGATATTTCTTCTATGCCTCCTCCTGCCGAGAAGATTTCTGCTGATCAAGCTGTTGTTATCACCGAGCAACCGAGCTCCTCGTCCCAGCCTCCCGAGAAAGTCTTGGGAGACAAGGAAAAGGTGTGAAGTTGTTCGGTATCATTCTTATCTTTTATCATTTGTAATCGAACACTGTAATCCTTTTATGATCTAATAAAATACTTCTTTACTCATCGCCGTTATTGATGATTCTTTGTTGATTGTTGTCTTTTTCTTGTCTTTAGTTTGTTGCTAGAATGGAACTAATCTCTTCTCATGATACCGAGCTGATGCAGCAATGTCACCAATACTATAGGGCTGGTCATACAGACCTTTGTTCTTCTGAAATTGCTGACATTCTTGGTCATGATGCTTCAGAACAGGCGACTGAGGCTTATCGGTACTTGAAAAATTTACTCGACCGAGCTGTAGCTAACAATATCGCTTATTATGAATTGATTGAAGAGCTGCATTGTTCCTTAAAGGATCTCCAAGGCCAGCACAATAAATCGATGGCTTCATTACACGAGGAATATGAAAATAGATATCAACAACTTTCCTCTGATACAGGTCATAAAAAGATCATTGCTGCATATGACATTAGGGAAAGGACCCTAAAAGGTGAAGTTGAAGGCTGCCGACAAATTGCCGAGATCCTGGAACAAGAAAATAATAGTCTGCAGAAAAGATTGGCTCAATACGAATCCGTTGCCTCCTCTTCCACTGCATTAGTACCAGTTACTGATGAAGGTTTTTCGTTTCTAGAGGTTGAAAACGCCAAACTAAGGCAAGAGTTGGATGACTTGAAAAAGTCTATTATCCCTGTGAATGCTCGGGGGCGAGGAAGAATCGTCGAGGAGCAAAGTTCTCCAGTTGCTTCTCGGAGCCGATCAAGAGTTCTTGGCCGTAGTGTTGAAGAATCTCGCACCCAATCTACTCTGGAAACTCAAGCATTCCAACTGAATGTTAAGGATCGTGCTCTGTCTGATTTGTCTAAGAAAAATTTATCTTTAGAGGATCAATTGGCTGCGATGAAGTCTGATCTGAATAATAAAGATGCTCTTATCAAGAACTTTCTCGAGCAAGTAGATAGATTAACTTTCCAATTCCATAAACAGCCTCGGGAGTTCTGGAATGCAGGCTATAATGAAGCTCTTTACCATTTGGATGATCGCCTTGAAAATGCTAACAACGAAGGTTATAAGCAGGGATGGTTGAACGCCCTGGGTGTATTAAAATTGGAACAAGGTCATTATTTATGGGATTATCATGCTCCTGGATTGCTAGACTTGCCTGTTCCTCCCTATAAATTGGATATGGCATGGATTCCTGCTCGCTCCATTCCTCGGAGTTTGATCTCTAAATATCTTGGTGATTATAACCTTCATTCTCAAGTTGAAGTATCTCGTCCTGAGCACCTGTTGGACACTCCTACAATAATGAATGTCAGAATGCTGAAGGACATGAACTTTATTAATTCTCCTCTTTGTCTAGAGGATCCTCCTGCTGGCGAGGAACCTGTCTCAAAGGACAAAGGAAAGAAACCAATAGAGTAGGAATCTTTAATGTAATAGTTAGCACATACATGTAACATGTAATACATTTTTATCTTAATGAAAGAGTTTCATTTTCTGTTTTGCCAATAGCTATTTTTCTGTTTGCAAATTATATGGTTCATCAACCAAATTAGAATTTATAATAAGCATAAATTGTTCAAAATTGTTTCCAACCAACCAAGGTGGATAAATAATGTTTGTCGACCAAACACAGTTGATGGGTTTCTATCCCTGACCAACCATACTTGGTTCAATTTTCAAATATAAACATGTGTCCGACCAACTAAGGTCAATACTTTTATCCTCGTCGACCAACTACAGTTAGTGGGTTTTTATCCCCGACCAACCATACTTGGTACAGTTTGGAATATTTTGTTCTTTAAAGAACTTTTTGTAATAATGTTACCTCCCGACAAACATAAGCTGTAATGCGAGAGTATATAAAGTCTTACCAACCGTAGTTGATCATGCTGGTCTACACCTCCTAATCAAAGGAGTAGTAGGGTTCTTTCGAACTTTTTGGCTCCTTGGAGCATGTCCTCCTAACCAAAGGAGGTTGGCTACTTATAGCACTTTTGCTCCGTAGAGCGCTTCGGAGAGCTTATCCTCCTAACCAAAGGAGGTTGGCTACTTATAGCACTTTTGCTCCGTAGAGCGCTCCGGAGAGCTTATCCTCCTAACCAAAGGAGGTTGGCTACTTATAGCACTTTTGCTCCGTAGAGCGCTCCGGAGAGCTTATCCTCCTAACCAAAGGAGGTTGGCTACTTATAGCACTTTTGCTCCGTAGAGCGCTCCGTAGAGCTTGACTCCGTAGAGCATGGCTCCGTAGAGCATGACTCCGTAGAGCAGTCTTCTTCTTGTCAAGCAGTGTAGTGTTCAACACTAATATTCCCCGAAAAACTTTCAACAGAAAGAAAATGGTGAACCATCCTCGTTTTATTCATAATGAAGGAAATACTTTTACATTTTTCATTACTGATAATACTTTCGCAGGTGTTCAGCATTCCATGCATTCTGAAATTCTTCTCCTTCTAGAGTTGCTATTCTGTAGGTTCCAGGTCGAACAACCTCTGTAACTCGGTAAGGTCCATGCCAGTTTGCTTCCAGTTTATTCTGTTTCTGAATGACTTTCTTCAGCACATAATCACCCTCCTTCAAATCGCATTTCTTCACCCTTTTGTTGTAGAACAGAGCTGTTCGTTGTTGATAAGCAGCATTCCTAATGGCTGCCTCTTCTCTTACTTCTTCGAGCATGTCCAAATCCATTCTTCTCATCAAGTCACTGATCGGAGAGTTGAAATTCAGCACTCTATGCGTTGGGAGACCCAACTCGGCCGGTATCACAGCCTCACTTCCAAATGCTAGCATATATGGTGATTCTCCAGTTGCTGCTCGGGGAGTTGTTCGGTAGGCCCATAATACTGATTGGAGCTCATTAATCCAATTTGCTTTAGCTTCACTTAGCCTCTTTTTCAACCCATTTAGTAATGTTCTGTTCGTCACTTCAGTCTGTCCATTGCTTTGGGGATGTCATGGTGCTGAATGAAACTTCAAAACGTTCGACTTCTCGTACGTCATATTGATAAGAGGCTCAGCTTCCACCCACTTAGTAAAATAGTCCACTGCAACTACGAGATACTTGAATCTTCCTCGGGTGGTCGGCAGTGGTCCAACCAAATCAATTCCCCACATGGCAAATGGCCAAGGGGAAGTTATTGGTGTTAGCAATGCTTGTGGAGTTCGTCGGATGGAAGAAAAACGTTGGCACTTGTCACATTTCTTGGCATAGGCTATACAATCAGCCCTCATTGTCGGCCAGTAATATCCCTGTGTCATCACTCTTTGTAAAAGTGTTCGACCTGCTACATGAGCTCCACAAGATCCTTCATGGATTTCTTCAATCAATTCTTTCACCTCGGTGGGATGTACACATCTCTGCAAACCTGCCATAATTCCTCGTCTATACAAAATACCATTAGTTAATACATACCGAGCAGCTTTATACTTCAGTTTCTTGGCAGCGAGTTTGTCCTCCGGCAATTCGCCCTCTTCAACATATTTCCTGATTGGATCCATCCAAGATGGTCCTAAATCAAGGGTAATCACATTCGTTGTCAGATCTTCATCTATGCTCCGACCTTCTAATACTTCAATCGGTATGGTTCTTCGCATCTCGGTACGAGTAGCTGATGCTAGTCGGGCCAGTGCATCTGCTTGTACATTCTCCATCCTCGGTATTCTCACCAATTGAATGGCCTCAAATTCTGTCAACAATTTCATCACCTTTGCATGATATTTGATCATTAAATCTCCTTTAACCGCATACATTCCCATCATCTGATACACAATTAATTGAGAATCACTGAATACCATCATTTGTTGTGCTTCCATAGTCTTTGCTAGATTAAGACCTGCTATCATGGCCTCATACTCCGCTTCATTGTTAGAGGCTTTGAATTGGAATCGCAAAGCATATTCCATGTCAATCTCGTCTGGAGTGATCAAAACAATTCCTGCTCCACAACCAGCTGTGCAGGATGATCCATCTACATATAATCTCCATGTAGGTATTTCGTCTTCAAATTTCTTATCTGTCAGAGTTCCTCGATAAAATATCTGCTGTTTTCTTCCATCATCCCCCGGTATCTTTCGCTCCTCGTCAGTCATCTGCTCATACCCTTTTACCAACCGTGGCTGGTCTGAGTTTGAATATAATGATTTCTCTACATCCACAAGTCCTTTTACCAACCTTGGTTGGTTTGGACCTATTTCTGCTGATCCTGTATCGTCCACAGGTAGATCAGTAAATGTTTCTGTTGATCCTGTATCGTCCACAGGTAAATCAGCAGGCATCTTTTGCTCCTCGGGGGTATCAGGGTATGTGAACTCTGCTATAAAATCTGCTACAGCCTGCCCCTTCAATGATGATCTGGGCTCATATACAATATCATATTCACCAAGTTCTACTGCCCAGTACATCAGTCTCCCTGATTTTTCTGGCTTATGGAGGGCTTGTCTCAATGGCATATCAGTATAAACAATGATGGTATGGGCTTGGAAATATGGCCTCATTCTTCTGCTTGCTTCAATTAGTGCCAATGCCAATTTTTCTAGCTTTGGGTACCTGATTTCTGCACCTCGGAAAGCCTTACTTGTGTAATAAATTGGCTTCTGGACTCCATTCTCCAATCTGATCAACGCTGAACTGACTGCGTTCTCTGATACTGCCAAATACAAATACAACTTTTCTCCTGTTATTGGTCTGGACAACAGTGGAGGTGCTCCCAAATATTTCTTCAAGTCTTGAAAAGCTTTTTCACATTCCTCATTCCATTCAAAGGTTTTTCGAAGTGTTTTGAAGAATGGTATGCATTTATCAGTTGCTCGAGATACAAATCTGTTGAGCGCTGCAACTCGTCCGGTAAGACTCTGCACTTCTTTCTTCGTCGTCGGAGATCGCAGCCCTAGAAGAGCTTTAATCTTATCTGGATTTGCCTCAATACCTCGCTGATTGACGATGTATCCGAGGAACATTCCTTCTCGTACTCCAAAGGTGCACTTAGTCGGGTTAAGCTTCATTTGGTATTTATCCAATTGATCAAAAGTTTGACTCAAGTCAACCAAATGATCAGCAGCTTTCTTGCTTTTAGTGAGCATGTCATCGACATAGACCTCCATGTTGCGGCTGATTTGTTCAGTAAAAACCTTGTTCATCAACCGCTGATATGTTGCACCTGCATTTTTTAAACCAAAAGGCATAACATTATAACAATAAGTTCCCCTAGGGGTAATAAAAGAAGTACTTTCCCTGTCTTCAGGTTTCATTTTGATCTGGTTGTAGCCAGAGTAAGCATCCATGAAGCTGAGTAGCTCGTGTCCCGAGGTAGCATCCACCAGTTGATCAATTCTGGGCAATGGAAAATGATCCTTGGGGCATGCCTTATTGAGATCGGTGAAATCGACACACATTCTCCATTTGTTGTTTTTCTTCTTTACCATCACCACATTAGCCAACCAATCTGGATATTTTACATCTTCAATGAATTGGGCTTTCTGGAGTTTCTCGACTTCCTCTTGTATGGCTTGATTCTTCTCGGGACTAAACACCCTTCTTCTCTGCTTTACAGGTTTAATCTCCTTATTCACATTGAGTTCATGACATAAGAAGTTTGGATCTATTCCTGGCATGTCTTCATGACTCCAAGCAAAAGTATTTTTCCTATTCTTCAAGAAAGTTATCAACTCCTCTTTTATTGACATATCCAACGATGAACCTATCTGGGCTATTCGTTCAGGATGTTCGTCGTCCAAAATAACATTTTCTGTAGATTCCATCACCTGTCCTTTTACAAGTTGAGATTCATCCCTGGGATCAAGAGTTTCAATTTCTGTACCTTCCTCCACCTGGTAAGTAGTAGTCTTTTTCATCGATCCTTCTAGTTCTTCTTGCTCGGCCGATGAATAATAGCATTCCCGAGCTACTTTTTGATCACCTTTCACCACTCCAACTCCAAAATTTGTTGGGAATTTCAAACATTGATGTACTGTAGAAGGAACGGCTTCGAACTTCTTCAATCCAACTCTTCCCATGATGATGTTGTAGGCTGACTGCACATTCTTATCCATCACAAAGAATCGTATTCTTTCTGTTCGACAAACAGGCCAGGTTCCAATGAATATATCCAACTTGATCGTCCCAAGTGGAAAAACTTTCTCGCCAGCAAAACCCAGAAGGGGTCTGTGATAAGGTTCTAATTGGGATAATTTCAAATTCAAGCTATCAAAGCATGAATAGTACATGATGTCTGCCGAACTACCATTATCTACCAACACCCTTGAAATGATCACGTCCTTCATTCTCATTTTGATCACCAAAGGATCATCATGAGGGTAAAGAACACCTGCCAGGTCATTTTTTGAAAAACCAATTACTAGCTTCTCTTTGTTTACCTTCCTCGGACGATCATCCTCGGCCAGGTTTATTCGCTGAATATATGAGCAAGCTTGAGCCTCTCCGAGATAAGCTTTTCTTTCGGCAGTAAGGTCTCCTCCTCCTGCATCTCCCCCTGTAATAACGTTACAATGAAATGATCCAAAACGTATGGAAAATACCTCTCGTTCAGGTTTTCTTGGCTTCTTGGGAAGATCGGGGTCATCATCTGGATCCTCTTCATGGTCCCTCCTCTTTTTCTCCTCTGCACGACGAGGAGATCTAGATCTCTTTCTAATTCTGTCCTCATTTGTCCTCTCACCTCTGCGATCTACATACTTTGATAATTTTCCTCTTCGAATGAGTGTTTCAATCTCGTTCTGAAGGGCTATACAATTTTTGGTCATATGGCCATGATCTTTGTGAAACTCGCAATATTTGGTCTTATTCCTCATGTCTGGATCTGTCTTCAGTTTCTCTGGCCATTTGATTTCCTCGTTATTCCTGATTTCTTCTAAAACATGATTAATACCCATTTTCAATGGAGTATAATTATCATACATCTTTAGGGCTTCCAACTTTATCCTGTTATTCCTAGAATATTTGTCACCACCATTACCTTTCTGATCTTTCTTTTTAGAGTTGTCGACCTCCACTTTAACTTCTTTATCCATATTCTTCTTCGCAGTCATAGCCTCCTCGGCATTCATGATTTTGGCCGCCTTTGCCATCAATTCCGACATATTTTTAGGCGGATCTTTGGCCAGAGTATAGTATAGCTTGTTAGGCAGCAAACCACTCATCAAAGCAGTGATTGCTGTCTTTTCTTCATAATCTATGACTTCCAACTTCTCGTTATTGAAACGAGTTATGTAATCTCTAGTACTTTCTCCTGATTTTTGTCTAACACTTAGTAAGTGCGCTACTCGCTTTACTGGTTTTGCTCCAAAACAAAAATTACCAATAAACAGCTCGGCTAACTGAACAAAAGTTGAAATCTTACCCCGAGGAAGATTATTGTACCATATCTGTGCAGATCCGGTAAGAGTTCCCGAGAATGCTCTACACCTCATCTCGTCGGGGACAGCGTAGATATCTGCAGCAGCTTGGTATTGCTCTATATGAAGTACGGGATCCGTCTTCCCATCGTACTTGGGGGTCACTACAGGTGCTTTGAATTTCGACGGTGTGGGGAAATCCACAATGGCTTGCACAAAAGGTGTCCCTTGAATAAAAGTTCTCTGTAAGGGGTTCCTCGCCTTAGCCATTTCTCCCAGTCTATCCTCCAATCGTTGAATGGAACCTTTCCATGCTTCATTCCCTTCCTCGGGCCGCTTAGTCCGAGCAACTGATTGCTCTGACGTAGCTTCCTGAGATTTATCTCGACGAGTAATTGGTCGTGATTGTGCAGATCTTTCTCTCGAACCTGGTGGTGGTCGAAAACTTCCTGATGGAGCCCTAGGTGGACTCATGTTCCTCCTTGGTCCTAACCGACTGAAAGGAGACACCCTGCTTAATCTTTCTAAAGCGCTAGTTCTCTCAGGAGAAAGAGAGATATGTTGATCAGTATCCGTAGCCCGTATTGATGAAGTTCGCCCAGGTTGATAAGAAGAATCATTGGATTCCCCATTGCGATATGACCCAATACGTCTGGATCGTGATTGCCCATGATCAGTCCTTTGCCCTGAATGAGTAGGTACACCGCCTTGAAGAGTTTGAAGGAGTTGCCTCATAGATTCTTGCATGGCGGTTTGTCCCTGAGCCAGATTCATCATAATTCCGGCCAGATCTGGAGATGCAGATGGATTTGGAAGATTTCCAGTATTTCCAGCATTTCGATTACTGGATTCTGGATTATCTGCCATTGGTGACAAATGATTTTTATGAAAAACGATAACAACAGTCGTTTCCCACAGACGGCGCCAATCTGTTGATGTAAAAAACTAGATCGCTCTAATTATTCAATCACAGATAAATAAATAAGACAGAGATTTTTAAAGTGGTTCGGCTAGGAATAAAGCCTACGTCCACTGTTATGTTATTGCTGAGTGTTTGTGGAATTCTTGATTATAAATTCTCTCAAGAAATTCCGGTCCCTTTGAATGGGATTGATACAAGGTATTTATAGCCTCAAGGCTGTACATGAAAGGTCCAATACATTAAATGATATACATATGAATGGGTAATACATTTAATGCGGCGTGAGCGTCAAGAATCTAATGAATAGTTGAACAGTTGTCCGTCTGATAATTGATGACACGGCCGAGGTGCAGTTCGGACCGCCTTAGTTGCTCGTTGATCAAGAGTTCCTCGGAGTGCTTAGAGTATCTCGGGATGAAAGAGTTCCTCGGATGAAGTTCCTCGGCATGATAGAGTTCCTCGGTGTATTCTCGTTGCTCGGTACCAACCATGGTTGTTCAGTAAATGATCTTCCTCGCTGTTATTGTGCCACGTAGATTGACACGTGTCTTCATACTATTCGTCCACATCAGCATATTAATTTTGGTATCAACAATCATGTTCGGTGACTTATGCCCAGAAAATATATTTCTGATCGGCAGCTCACTTACCCGTAATGATAAAGAAGAACTGGTTTCTCTATTAAAAGAGAATCAAGATGTAATAGCTTAGGAACCATATGACATGCCTGAGATTAATCTTGAAGTCATGTACAATTGACTTGACGTGGATCTATCATTCCCACCGATCACGCAAAAGGCATGTCGAACAACTCTCGAGAAGGCAAAATCTAGGAAAGAAGTGAGAAAACTTCTGGAGGCTAGGTTCATAAAAGAATTTCAATTCCCCAAATGGTTGTCTAACCTAATGGTCATTAAGAGGGAAATTGTCTTTAAGATAGGCTTTGCTTAACCCGGGTGGAATTTATGTTATTTATTAAAGGCAAAGAAAATTAATATATGCTATCACTTTTACTAAAAAAAATATTTGACATCGTGTTAAAATTATATAACACAAACTAAATTATATTATGTCCCCCTTTCTATTTTTCATTGATTTTTAAAGCTATTTTATTTATAATCTAAATTAATAATCGTGAGTGTAAATTATCATAATAGATCATTCTAATAATAGGGAACCAAACAAAAAGTAAAACAATCTCACGATAAAAGGATCTACGTAATTCAACAACTGCTTACATTCACGGGAAACAAAGAATTACATGCCCCTTCTGCCCCAGGGTAAGGGTTTCATTTATAAAAATAGGAATGGTTGAGTAATGTTCAAACTCTCCTAGTTGTTGGTTGGATCATTTGTTGATCCTTGTAATCTTCTCTGAGATTGTAGATGACAAGATTGAGTTATCCATATTTATCCCATGCGATAATAATCTTGACTTGGGTGACACATTTTACATTTCTGGGTTAGGGCTTACTTGGGCCACTGAAATTTGGGCCATTATGGTTTGAACCCCACAATTGCCCCTAAAATTCTTTGGCAAAAATGGGCTGCAGAATTTTATATGCTTCCTTAGCATAAATGATTGGTCAGACCATGACAATTCAACGTTGAGCTTTTGAAAGGGACATGCTTTATAATATTCCTATGCGATAAGGGTACGCTAGTCCTCAGTTCAAAAAGGAGTTGCTAGTTGCACTGGTGACCTTGGAGTCCATTCCATATGATTAGACTATTGGAATTTTACTTATGTTTAATAAAAAAGGATCTGTACCGTCATTTGTATACCATTCTTCATTCAAAAAGATCATTTAGAGTATTCGTCTTTACATTCTTTCTGTAAGTTCTCTTAATTAATTATTCTTGGAATTCTGTGAGATTTTTTAGGTGGTTCCCACCCATTGTGCTCCATATACAGGGTAGCTTATCAACAAAGTTTACCGAATCAATGAGCTATATGGGACCAAAATCGAGATTTCAAAAATCAAATACTGCTACTCCTAGTCCCACACCATGGATTGGTTTTATATCTAAAGGCGAGGAAGGCTGATATAGTATTACTTATCAACCTTTCTAATTCCAATAAAGGTTATTAACTTTAAGGCTTTATCATCAGGAATTTGCAACACCAAACTCTTCTTGAAGGTAATTAAGTTGTTACTGATGAACTTTTTATTTTCTTTTATCCATCTCGATCAAAGAAGAAATAACCCTCCTCTTCTCACTTCAATAGGGAGGAGCTAATCAAAGTTTAGATTTTGAAAAGGTCATTAATTATCACTGGTGATCACCCAAGGTCGACATCCTTACTTCTAGCACTACACCAAATCCTGCGGACTTGGGCCGTGACCTACTCAATATTTGGCGTGACCATATTTATTATCACACTAAATTATTGAGGCTCTAGAAGTGGTCACAGACCAAGTCCGTGACCACAGTGGTCGCGGACTTGGGCCGTAACCATCTTAGCGCCAAACTAGCTCCAAAACTCCCTCTTAGCTTGGTCGCGGATTGGTCACGGACTTGGGCCGAGACCATAGGCATGACGAAGCACAAAACACACACATTGGGGGTCACGGCTGGGGGCCGTGACCATTTATTGGCGTGGGTCACGGCTATGGGCCGTGACCATATGCAGTTTGATGGGTCTTTTGGTTTCGGTGGTGTTTCTTCTGGTGGGTCACGGCTGAGAGCCGTGACCAGGTTTAATCTTAAAAAAACAAAACGCTGCATTGCTTTTCTCATTCAGTAGCCTTCGTTTCTTTCATTTCCCCCCAATGAAATAGCCCCGCTCAAAAAACCCCTTATCGATGGGACTATGGCTTTTCCGGTGAACCAAAGGTCAAGACCGCCGGCTGTAACAACTAACGACGGCGGTGGTGGACTGTGGCTTTAAAGTGTGTTTTGTGGTGAGATGTTTCTGTGGTTTGAAATCGACAAAGAGTAAATATGGAGCTCATTTATTCATCGATTCTCATCTCTCCTTTCCCATTTTTGTCTCACGATATGTTGTTTCACCACATTTATTCATTTCTGTGTATATATATGTTGTGATTTCTATGCTTTAATCTATTTTGATTTCTCTGCTTCACGTTAAGATTTTGTGGTTAATTTGATGTTGGATACAAACTGACTATTGTGCCGAATTAATTTTTGAAGCAAAGTGGTATACAATTCTTTTACTGCTATGGGGATTAATTTTTTGGAAAAAGTCAGAGGGTCCACAAATTATTGGCTACACTTATAAAGTAATGCTCCTATTAGGCTATCATAGATATTTTTTTGAAGAGAAGAAACCATTTTTTTACTTCTATGGGGATTAAATTTTTTAGAAAATTATTCCACCTGACATCGAATTTGCGAGTTATTGAATTGAGGTTTCAAATTTATTGATAAAAATGGGTATTTCAAGTTTAAGTAAAAGGATTAATTTGGTGTTCATTTTTTGTATTTTCGGGGGATTTTTGTTGAGTATTATCATGTTATACTTTTCCTTCTTCTACCTTCACTGTAATTTCAAAAGAGGGTACACAGATTGTTGGTTAAATGGCAAGCGGGGTTCAACTAACGACGGCAGTGGTGGACTGTAGGGTTTCTTTCATTTCGATTGTTGTAAACGGTCTCAGAAATAGAAAGAAGACGGTAGGCTTCTTTCACCCATACATTAACGACGGCGGTGGAGGAGAGAGAGTTCTTTGGTGTGCAGTGAAAGCCATACAAGAAGAAAGTTTGATTTGGTGCCATATAGGAAGAGTTCTTAAACAATAGGATCTCGATTGCGTTGTGTACACGGGTGATGACTCGAGCACTCGATTGCTTTGCGATAAATTTACCCTCCTCAGGTACCCCCATCTCTCTAAACAAGCACGTATTAATTTCTTTTGTTTTTTTAATTTAATAGTTATATACACTGGTAATATTACTGTTTAACACTATAATTTTAAAACAGGACACTCTCACACTTTAATATTAGGAGGGCTCCTGCTAAATAAAGAATCTTTCTCAGTTTTTTAACTTTAAGTTGCGATTGATTATATACGTATAAAGTGCGGATGCAACCTCAAGTATAATAGCCTGGAGGATCCAAGATTTTTGGTAGGGGGCCAAAGTTTTGAGTGTTGTTGGGTTAATTCGAGTTTTATACAAATGATACCTTTTGTTTTTATGATTTATTACAATTAGTGCCCAAGTGTTTGAGTAAATACCTCAAAGTTTGAAGGTTTTCAAAATTGCTTACTTGCGTATTTCTTATCATTGAAGCATTATGCCTATTCGTAAAGATGAGTGATGTTCTTATCATTGAAGAATTATGCCTATACGTATTTCTTATCATACGAACTGACCCCGCAGTCGCGGGACTCCCGGTTTGAGAATACGAAGGTAATTTGCATATTTCTAGACTTAGGCTTAAAAACATGGCGTTAGAAGGTGAGGACTCGAAACAGCCCCCGAACGTCCCCGTGGGTGGCACCAACACCACCCACAGGACCAATATAACTCGTAAGAACTGACCCCGCACCTGTGGGACTCCCGGTTTGAGAATACGACGGTAATTTACATATTTCTAGACTTAAGCAAAACATGGCGTTAGAGGGTGAAAACTCGAAACTGCCCCTGAATGTCCCCGTAGGTGGCACCACCACCTCCCACGGGACCAATGTAACTCGTAGGAACTGACCCCGCAACTGCGGAACTCCCGGTTTGAGAATACGATGATAATTTGCATATTTTTAGACTTAGGCTTAAAAACATGGCGTTAGAGGGTAAAAACTCGAGACAGCCCTCTAACGGCCCCGTGGGTGGCACCAACACCTCCCACGGGACTAATGTAACTCGTAGGAACAGACCCCGCAGCCGCGGGACTACCGGTTTGAGAATACGACGATAATTTGCATATTTTTAGACTTAGGCTTAAAAACATGGCGTTAGAGGGTGAAAACTCGAAACAGCCCACTAACGTCCCCGTGGGTGGCACCAACACCTCCCACGGGACCAATGTAACTCGTAGGAACTGACCCCGTAGCCGCGGGACTGCCGGTTTGAGAATACGACGGTAATTTGTATATTTCTAGACTTAAGCAAAACATGGCGTTAGTGGGTAAAAACTCGAAACAGCCCCCGAACGTCCTTGTGGGTGGTACCAACACCTCCCACGGGACCAATGTAACTCGTAGGAACTGACACCGCAGCCGCGGGACTCCCGGTTTGAGAATACGACGATAATTTTTACATTTTTAGACTTAGGCTTAAAAACATGGCGTTAGAGGGTGAAAACTCGAAACAACCCTCTAACGGCCCCGTGGGTGACACCAACACCTCCCACGGGACCAATGTAACTCGTAGGAACTGACCCCGCAGCTGCGGGGCTCCCGGTTCGAGAATACGACGATAATTTGCATATTCTTAGACTTAGGCTTAAAAACATAGCGTTAGAGGGTGAGAACTCGAAACAGCCCTCTAACGGTCCCGTGGGTGGCACCAACACCTCTCACGGGACCAATGTAACTCGTAAGAACTGACCCCGCAGCCGCGGGACTCCCGGTTTGAGAATACTATGATAATTTGCATATTTTTAGAGTTAGGATTAAAAACATGGCGTTAGAGGGTGAGAACTAGATACAGCCCCCGAACGTCCCCGTGGGTGGCACCAACACTGCCCACGGGACCAATGTAACTCTTAGGAACTGACCCCGCAGCCGCGGGACTCCCAGTTTGAGAGTACGACGGTAATTTGCATATTTCTAAACTTAAGCAAAACATGGTGTTAGAGGGAGAAAACTCGAAACTTCTCCTGAACTGCCCCATGGGTGGCACCAACACCTCCCACAGGACAAATGTAACTCGTAGGAATAGACCCCGTAGCCGTGGGACTCCCAGTTTGAGAATACGACGATAATTTGCATATTTTTAAACTTAGGCTTAAAAACAAGGCGTTAGAGGGTGAAAACTCGAAACAACCCTCTAACGGCCACGTGGGTGGCACCAACACCTCCCACGGGACCAATGTAACTCGTAAGAACTGACCCCGCAGCCGTGGGACTCTCGGTTTGAGAATACGACGATAATTTGCATATTTCTAGACTTAGGCTTAAAAACATGGCGTTAGAGGGTGAGAACTAGAAACAGCCCCCGAACGTCCCCGTGGGTGGCACCAACACCTCCTACGGGAAAAATGTAACTCGTAGGAACTGATCCCGCAGCTGCAGGACTCCCGATTTGAGAATACGACGGTAATTTGCATATTTCTAGACTTAAACAAAACATGGCGTTAGAGGGTGAAAACTCGAAACAGCCCCCTAACGGCCCCGTGGGTGGCACCAACACCTCCCACGGGACCAATGTAACTCGTAGGAACTGACCCCGCAGTCGCGGGACTCCCGATTTGCGAATACGATGATAATTTGTATATTTCTAGACTTAGGCTTAAAAACATGGCGTTAGAGGATGAGAACTAGAAACAGCCCCCAAACGTCCCCGTGGGTGTCATCAACACCTCCCTCGGGACCAATGTAACTCGTAGGAACTGACCCCGCAACAACGGGATTCTCGGTTTGAGAATACGACGATAATTTGCATATTTCTAGACTTAGGCTTAAAAACATGGCGTTAGAGGGTGAGAACTAGAAACAGCCCCCGAACGTCCCCGTGGGTGGCACCAACACCTCCCACGGGACCCATGTAACTCGTAAGAACTGACCCCCCAGCCACGGGTCTTTCGGTTTGAGAATATGACGGTAATTTCCATATTTCTAGACTTAAGCAAAACATGACGTTAGAGGGTGAAAACTCGAAACAGCCCCCGAACGGCCCCGTGAGTGGCACCAACACCTCCCACGGGACCAGTGTAACTCGTAGAAACTGACCCCGTAGTCGCGGGACTCCCGGTTTGAGAATACGACGATAATTTGCATATTTCTACTTGGTTAGTGATAATTTTAATTCATATATGCAATTTTTCAGCTTGATTAAATTTTTTGTAAAACTACTTGGTTACTGATATTTTTTTTATGTATCCCATCATTTGTAGGATTTTTGCACGCGGAACCAACGAATGAGGCAATGGTCTACAGTATGAAGATTGTTTATATGTTGTGGACATTCAGGATTTTTTTTGTGTTACAGCCGTGCGGGCTTTTATAATTTAATTGTTGAATTTTATGGCCGTGCGGGCTTTATAGTAAGTCGGTTTTACATGTGCAGGTTTTGAAATGTCAAGAAAATAAAGGGAACTCGGCCCAATTTTTTTTTTGTCTGTGAATTATTAAGACGTATAATATTTATAAGTTTGTATATATATTTATTTATTAACAACGTTCTCGATTCGCAATTTGTGATTTTTTTTATTGTTTTGCCAATAATAAATATTTGTAACACCTCGTACGCGTCCAACGTTACACGTAGCAACCGACGGTGCACTCCCAGGACCCCCAATTTTAGGATTGGACCAAATATATATATATATATATATATATATATATATATATATATATATATTTTAAATTATTGTTTAATATGGTCATGGACTTTGTCCATGACCATTTTTATTTTTTTCGTCGCGCATATTTTTTTTATTTTTTTTGTCACGGCTGTGGATCGCGGACTTTGGCCGCGACTAATTTGTCACGGTTGTGGGTCACGGATGAGGGCCGCGACCATTTTTTTTTTTTGTCACGGACGTGGGTCTCAGACTTTGGCCGCGACCAATTTGTCACGGCTGTGGGTCACGGATGAGGGTCGCGACCAATTTTTTTAAAATTTTTTTGTCATGGACATGGGTCGCGGACTTTGGCCGCGATCAATTTGTCACGGTTGTGGGTCACGGATGAGGGCCGTGACCCATCACGGTATGGGTCACGGCCCAAGTCCGCGGCCATCTGCTGTGACCCCTCTCGACTGTGACCATTTTTTGGTCATGGACTTGGGCCGCGACCCACGAAAATGGTCACGCCCGAAATGGTCACGACTCAAGTCCGCGACCCATTATTTTGGTCAGGGATTTTGGCTTGACGAATCGCCAGTTTTGGTGTAGTGTAGAGTATAAGAATTCTACCAGAAGTTTCACAGCTCGCCCAATAGACACAATACCCGATGTTCCTTTTCCTTCTGTAAGAAAGGAGTCATCTACTTCCTCCTTATTTGACTCTTTAAACGTCGATTCCATTTCAACAACTGAGGATGATATAATATCTCCCAATAGGATAATCCTGTTAGTGGATGGTGGTATAACGCTCGTTTATCGTAAGGCAAAGTTTCCCAGGAGGAATGAGACTGAGGGTCCCTCTGCCCCTATATCGGTGTCGGACATTTCAGTCCGAGAAAAGAATAAGGAAAAGACATTTTTTTCTTCAGTTGCTTTATCGCTCTCTAAGAAGGGTGACACCCATAGTCATGGGAAGGCCAACCAAATAATGTCGGTGGTAAAAAAATCCTTCTTTGGCCCCAAATTTGCTAATGGGGGTTGTTCTCTCCCTTGATCGTGAGGAGGTCGAGAAGTTGACCCATGATCAACTATCTTTTCATGCCGCTCAGGCGTTATCTCGGGTAAGCATGGATTTTCTTTTGTATATTATTATTTTTATTTAGTATTGATACTTATGCAATTTTTCCCTTATGCAATTTTTGACTGAGTTCATTTCCATTCTGAAAAAATACTCCGAACAGCCCAAGGTGGATAATTTAACCAATGCCTTGAAGAATTCTAAATCTACCCTGGAAGTTGCTAAAAAGGCCAACAAGGAAGATAATACATCCACCAACTTGGCCATGAACAGCCTGAAAGATGATCTCGCTCAGTTGAAGGTCTAATATGAAAGCTAAAGACATATCATGACCAAGTAATGGTCGAATATGATCGGTTAAAAGAAGAATAGTCCGAGGCTATTGTTGCTGTCGAGGATGAGGTCTACCAAACTGAATAGGAAGAGTACTTAGACGATGCCAAGCTCCAGTTGGCCTTCATCAGGAAATCCAACTTTAAAAAAGGTTTATATGCTTACCTGATAAAGGCCAATATCCTGATGAAGTCAGAGCTCTTTGGAGAGAATAATCCTGGTTCTCCTCCAAGGGCCGAGCGACCCCCAGTTCTAAAGCAAGTTAGGGAAACTCCTAGGAGGTCTTGGATCAGGTCTAAAACTAGTTAGGAATGATTAGTTCTGGGTCTATTTATGTATTTTTCATGTATTTATCTCTTATAAAACTTTACCTTACTTTAATCAATGAACTTTTAAATCATTTGAATTCATTTTTCACTACTGTTGAGTGTTGTTCTTTTTAATCTTATAGCCTAGTAATGTTCCTATAGAGACCTTGTTTACTGGGGACTTAAACTCCATACTTGGTCATAATACTAATGCTTAAGCTCTTCGTGCCTTTGTTTTTGTTCGAAAGGCTCTTTAAAAGATGTTGAGGGATTAAAAGGAGAAGTCTACCTCGGTATCTAAGTTACGTGATGGACCTTGGTGACGTTGGTACGTTAATGAAAGAGGAAATGAGCACTTCGTTAAGACATCTTGCTGAGTCCCCAAGCACTGGATATGTTGGGGCATTTCTGCAAATTGAAAATGATTATTTGAGGAAATAGCTTGTCAGAGCCAAGGAGGACCTAAATATGGAAAGAGATGTCAAGATGAGGTTAATCAATGACATAATTAAGCTCCGTTATCTCTTCAAAAAGGTTCCTCGTGCACTCTTGGCGGTTGTCTATGATGGGGGTGGATGGATGCCCCTATTAAGTTAGATGAGGCAAAGAAGATAGCCTATAAATATGGTTGGTTGAATTCTATAGGAGTCCTTAATATTCCAAAGGACTCTGAACTGTGGTACTTAATGATGTTGGAAATAGGCCACTAGGTCAAAGTGATGAATAAGCTCACACCAGTACAACAATGGCATAATGCAATAGAAATATAGCAATATAACAGCAGAGATAGATGAGGAGAAGAGGGAGAACACCATATTTAAAGTGGTTCGGCCAGAGCCTATGTCCACTGTGTGTATGTGAGTGAAATCCACTAACAAATATGGCTCTAATGGACTGGGTTACAACACTCAAGCTTTATCTCTCTTCTGGATACAAATGAGCAGAGTTTTGTCAGGGTTTCGATTAAGTGATCCCCTACACTGAAGAGGATGAGATATATTTATAGTGCCTTGGGGGTGTATTGCACTTCCAAGCCTGTAATAAGTATGTGCAGAATGTTCCTAGCCAATGAGGAGGAGCCAGCTATGTTCATCGTATGTATGTCATGGTCATCAAATATTCCCTCACGTGAGTGAATGATCTGGGCATAATGGCTTTAGTTCACGTGTGTCAAACATCCACACTCATAGCTCCACACATCTCCCAATGCATGCGCTCTATCAGCAATATGACCCCGACCAACCACATCAGTCGAGGATAGACTTATAGATCCGTGAACCACTGAAGAGTTAACACATGTGTTGTTTGATTAGCCTCGGCCTATCTTCATCATCTTGGGTAAGATCGAGGATAACAATGCTCAGCCTATGAGCATAATATAGGCAACCCATCTTAACCAGCCACTGAAGGCCGAGGTCGAGGCATCCCAAGTTTCTCCATTGACCGAGCATGATCAGACCAAGTTACAACATCCCACTTATGGATGGTTGGTGAAGGTCGGCTATAGACGAGGATGTATGATCATAAACGAGGACACACTTGACATATAAATCACCCCCTTAGCCCTTAATCTCTGACATATGGATGAGGCTGAGGAGTAATGGTGTTATGACTTTTGTTGACACTAAATGTAGTTGTTGAGGGGACTATGACATTTATCAAGCGAGTGAAAACTGATTATGATAAGTGTAATAGTTCTCATAGGGCTATATTCAATCGAGGCATAGATAACAACTTAAACGCTTAGGGTTTTGTGCTTGACATGATGAGGGATATGGGAAACTGTGTGTCGCTTTGTGAAACATGCACAAATCATTACTAGTATTTAAATGGTTTTTTTAAAACCATTCTCTTTCCTTATTTCATACATTCTGCACACTCCTTTCTCTAGATTCAGAGCTCCCACCTCCTGTCCTTGTGCTTCCAATCATCTCTCAAGACCATTATTGCTTCCCCATTCTTTCATTCTTCCAGGTACCCCTTTTCTGCCATTTCTTTCAAGCTTTCTTTTAGTTTTCCAGCTTGTTACAAGGTTTTTAGTTTTCTAGTAAGCTCTTTTGACACTCGAACAACTGTATTGAGTGGTTAGGGCTTATTTCCAGGCAGCACATAGTGGTATTGGGTAGGTATAGGCTCTTTGGGGACCATAATCATTAACTTTGGGGTCATTTGTACCTTATTTGGCTTTTTAATTAACTCCGGTGATTTTTTTCGGTCATCTTCTCCAACGAAAACTCAAGTTATTCTTGAGCGTTCTTTAGATAAAACGATTTAGACAAAATGATTTTTCCCATTTTGATTATTAAGTAAAAGGCAGTCAAAGTCTTAAGTTATTTTCCCTTTAGGAATTTCACTGAAAACTGTTGAAGTCATACCTCGGATCTTGGATGATACAAAGGCTTTATAGGTTAGGTTAATAATTTCCATCATTTAGGGAGAAGTGCTTCCAAGATATTCGTAGGGTAAAAGAAGAGTAGGAGGCAAAGCGTAGATCCAAGCCCATTTGGGTATGACCCATTTTCCCTATCCCTTTGAGAATCATATACCCCTCTCCCTCTGAGGTTGATAGGGCTGAGATGACTGGATCATCATCTCCATTGGCCGATAGGAGAGACTCATTAGAGGAGGCCATGAGGGCCCTATCTTATGTCACTGACCCTGAGGTGGTCGAGACATCAACTCGTGTCATGTCATCACGATAAGCTGAATCGTCCGACCGAGATGACTCTTCTCTCCAAATCATAGACGAGGGCGCTTCTAGTGGGTCTTCCATCCAGGTCGTCTCTGAATCCGTCGAGCCTATAGTAAACATTTCCCTTACACCATTCTCTTCCCCTCTAAGTGCCATGACAGGTGATGAATTTTAGGAGAGGTACCCAGATGGACTTTCACTATTCGAGGATGAGGTAGTGAATGAGGCCAAGGCAGGAGACAAAAACGATGATGATAGTAGCTCTGAGGAAGAGGTCGCTGCTAATAATACTTTCACTGAGAAATTTTCCTCACCAGTTAAAGAGTTTGACCTCCTCCTCTAGTGACACCTTTACGGCATTAAGTCTGACATAATCATGCCCATACCGGTCGATGAAGAGAAGGCCTACGGAGGTCAATAAGGTGAGATCACAGTTTATAAGTACATGTTCAAACTCGACTTCAAGTTACCATTTCACCCTGTCATACGAGCTATTCTTTCCAAATTGGAACTTGCTCCGACCCAACTAGCACCCAATTCTTGGTGGGTCATCCTCGACTACATCACACTGTAGCTGAATAAATATACGAATGACCCCTCTACAGATATCTTCAAAGCCTGCTACCACACATCGTCTTCAAAGACCCAAGCAGGCTATTATCATCTGAGGGCAAGGAATCCTGACAAGAAGATAATACAAGTCACCCAAACCTCTAATCATTTTTAGAAACTAAGGTTCTTTTTATCTCTGGAGATTGGTAGTTTTTGGTCGATGTTGATATATCAGAGGACGAGCCGAGAGTTCCCCGTATCTCACTGAACCTATCAAGGTGGGCTAAACTGGACCTCGACTTGAGCATACCAAACCGGTAGAGGGTGGCGTACTTTCAGAGTTTGGGGAAGGAAGGTCTTCTTCCCAAGTTTGAAGATATAGTGACTCGTGCTCTTTTGGAGGATGTCGGACTATGGTTTGACCACCTAGAAGATCCATGTAAGAGATCTTTATTTTTTATATTATCTTTCAAGTGTTCTATCGGCTCTGACTTTTATTGTTACTAATCATTTCCTCTTTTAAACTGCAGATCGTCCACCACACATTTCAGATTATCTCTGGAATATGACGGCCCCAAGTTTAAAGAACATTCTGAAGAAGGGTGTAAGAAGCCTTCTAAGGAGAGTTCTGATAGTGGGTCGGCCCATTCTGAGGTCGGAAAAAAATAAAAGGCACCCTATCCGCCAGCTGACACCCGTTTGGATAGTTAGACGAGGCCGAGGGTAATTCCACCATCCACTCAATCACAAACTGTTCCTTCATCTTCGGCCCCCAGCTCATCGTACGGTGAGACCTTTGATCGTTACTGGGCGACTAACATTGCTCAATTGAGGGCTACTCCTAGTATGATCTTACCATCATCATCAAGGGCTAAGAGGCCCATGTTGCATTCCCCTTCCAAGGAAAATTATGGTTTCTTGTCTAAAGTCCCATCTCCCCAAGTTATTGACTTTAGCCTTCACACCTTAGCTCTAGTATTGGAACTTTCTTGACAAACTTCTATCTCATTTCTGACAAGTACATTCTTACTTTTTTTAATCATTTTACAGGCTGTTTGTGGTCTCACCTCGACCTCCAAATGGATGGTTAAGAATTATCCCAAGGTTCGTGAGGTTGATAGGGCCTTAAGATCTGAAGATGAGTTGAAGGGGAAGCTTAAGGACATCTGACGCGACTATCAGAAGGCTCTGGACACTCTAAAGGAGAGGGACATGCTCTCTAGATGAAGGATGATCTTCTAAAGACCCAAGGTGAGCTCCTCTTGAAGAAGGATAAAGACCTATCGGCCTTGACTGCCCAATATGCCAAAGATCTTCAATCCTCTATTTCCTAGGCCAAAGTAGAGGCTTTATCGATCGAGTCTCTATAAAAGATAAGGGATGAAGCCATTGAGGTGTACTAGTCGAGTGAAGAGTTTAGAGGTTTCGGCAGGGAGTGCTTTGAGAGGGGACTTAAGACATCCTTCAGGTGGAACACTACCAAGTTCGTTGAAGTAGTCTCCTCTTTTCGCTTTGAATTAAAATCTCCTAACAAGGAGGACTCTTTTATGGCCGATGGTCTGGAATACATTGCGGCACTGCAGGAAGCCGAGGTTGATGAGGTGACACCTGAACCCCCTCTTACGGATACCAATGCCTCAGTTGTCCCTAATCAAGTTGATGGGACTACCAGTGGGTCGACTGTGGTAATTGAGCAAGCCCTTGCTGATGAGAGAGTTACAAATATAAAGCCAACTTCATAGGGTGGTCATTTATGACCCATACCCTCTTATTTGTAACAACTTAGTTTACTTTTGACAAAGTCTTATTTCTTCTCGGTTCATTTTGGAACATGGTTGATCATAGTTTATATTCAAGATAAATATATAATGTTTCTTATCTCATATTCTCTGAATTTTATTTGCCTTCGTATGCATGTCACCGTCTGATGTTTTGGCCAACTAACCGTAACAATATTGAAATGATTTTTAATTTGAACTGACCAATTATACACTGTCGTCTCGTCTTCAAATAAGATGATGTTATAAATCAACCATAATCAAGTCCCCTTTCATCGTTTTGAGAGTGTATGGATAAGTGTCATCTCAACCATGCACTGTCATCTTGGCTGAGAGAGAATTTCCGCCAAGTTAATGATGTTTCATATTAAATGAACCACAACTAAGAAATTTTTAAATCTGAATCCACTAAATTATGGTGTTTAAGCACAAGTCCCTTCTCATCGTTTTGAAAGTGTATGGATGAGTGTTGTCTCGTCCATTCAATTTCATCTCGATTGGGAGAGTAAGTCCGCCAAATAAATAATGTTTAATAATAAACCACAACTAAGTGATTTTTAATTTGTAGTCACCAAATTATGGTGTTTAAGCACAAGTCCCCTTTTGTCGTTTTGAGAGTGTATGGATAAGTGTCATCTCGTCCACGCACTATCGTCTCAGTCAGGAGAGTAAGTTTACCAAATTAATGATGTTTAATAATAAAACACAACTAAGTGGTTTTTAATGTGCATTCATCAAATTATGGTGTTTCAGCATAAGGCCCCTCTTATCGTTTTGAGAGTGTATGGATGAGTGTCGCCTCGTCCATGCACTGTCTAGACTGCCATCTCCACCAACTTAATGATGTTTAATGATAAATGAACCCCTCTCGATGTTATTTACAGTCCATGGATGAGGTCAAACCCATTTAGACTATCGTGTCATCGAGAGAAATTTAAGGCTACTTCACCACGAATGATATTTTATAGCTTAAGATGAGTTATTACATACAAGAAATGAATATTCAAATAAATAAACAACATATGAGGGAACACTTGAAGCCTTTATATAATTTCATTCATATTTCTTTCACCATTTGAGTCTCATATACATGTATTTCAATGGAATTAGAAAGAAACTAGTAAAGCTGAAACCTCACTGATAATACTTTTTAAGGTGGTCGGCGTTCCATGGGTTGGAAAATTATTCCCCTTCTAAATTATCCAATCTAAATGTCCCCGATACTACCACTTCAACCACTCTATATGGACCATGCCAATTTGGATGAATCTTGTTAGGCTTCTGCCATGCCTTCTTCAACACTAGGTCTCCTACCTTCAGTGGGCGTTCCTTGACTCTCTTATTGTGGAACTTCGATGTCCTTTGCTGGTAGGTGGCCTGCCTAACTTCAATATCTTCTCTTTTTTCTTCCACAAGGCATAAATCAAGTCTTCGTTCAACAATGTTATCTTCCGAGTTATAGGTCTCAACCCTATGAGTAGGAAGGCCTATCTTAGTCGGCACTACTACATCTGAACCATAAGCTAACGTAAATGGAGTTTCCCCTGTAGGAGTCCTCTATGTCATCCAATAAGCCTAGAGGACAACATGTACTTCTTCAACCCACCTGCCTTTGGGATATTCCAATCTCTTCCTGATTCCATCGAGGATCATCCCATTTGTTACCTTTGTCTTCCCATTAGCATGGGGTCAGCCAAGAGCAGAGAAAAATTGCATGATGCTGACTCATTCATGATATTTCTATAGTGAGACGTTCTTAAACTCCGTACCATTATCAGAAATCAGGGTATTGGGTAAGACATACCTATAGATAATATTTTTATAGATAAATTAGAAGGATTTCTTCTCTGTGATTGTAATCATCGACTTGACCTCTACCAACTTTGAAAAATAATCGATTGTCACGATCAAGTAACGATAGTTGTTCGCAACTCTTGGTAGTGGTCCAACCAGTTCAATCCCCTAAATCGCAAAATTCCAAGGAGATATAATAGAGGTAAGAGGCTGATGAGGTTGGTGGGGTATGGTGGAAAACCTCTAGCACTTATCGCATTTCTTAACGTATGTTGCTGCATCTTTGGCCAACCTTGGCCACCAATAACCCTGTATAATGATCCTCTTATCCAATTGTCATCCTCCAATATGGCTAGAACACGATCCTTATTGCACATCTTTTAAAATATACTCTACCTTAGACGGATGGACACATTTGAGGAGAGGAAGCATGAACCTTTTCTTATACAAGATGTCTACTATGAGGGAGAACGTGGCAGCTTTGTACCTCAACTTCTTTTTCTCGACCTTGGACTCGAGCAGCTCCCCATGTCTAATGTAACGGACGATAGGATCCATCCATGAATCTCCCATACTCATATTGAAATAAAATTCCATGGTATTTTCTTCTCCTTCGATCGTCAGTCGGTGGAGAATCTCTATCAGGACTGTTCTTTTAATTTCAGTTCTGGTGGCTGAGGCTAACCTTGCTAGAGCATCGACTCGACCATTATCTAGCCAAGGTATCCTCTTTAATTTTACTTTGACAAAACATTTCAACGATGTCTTAACCTTTCCTAGATTCCTTGCCATTATATCATCCTTAGCCTCGTATGCCCCTAAGATTTGATTGACAACCAACATGGAATTGCTATGAATAAGGAGTTAGTCAATATTTAGTGCCCGGGCAAGGGAAAGACCTTCTATAAGAGCCTCATAATCAGATTCATTAATAGAAACTTTCAAGTTAAATCTCAATGCATACTTAATATCGGTCCCATTCAGGATAGATATATCACACATGAAGACCCATCAACAAAGAGGTTCCGCATAGTACTATTTGGCAAAAAATTACCCTCTTCTAGGGCTCCATTCTTGTAAAGAGACCTTTACTCCTCATTCTTAGACACTTTGTTTCTTACTGAACTCGTCTCAACTTAGGCCGAGAGAGGACATACTCTGCTTTCTTGCTCACAAGTTGTAGCACCATCTTCAATGTCGGCCTCGTCCCAAGTGAACTCGACCACGGAGTCAGTTAGGGCTTTCTCTTTAATAGCCGTTATAGGCTGGTAGATGATGTCGAACTCCCCCAACTTAATTTTCCAGACCATTAGTCTTCCTGATTTCTCAGGATTAATAATTACTTGCGTGAGGGGTGAGTTTGTGAGGACCACCATGATTTGTGCCTGAAAGTAAGGCTTCATCTTCTTCGAGGCGTGGATCAATGCATAGGCTAACTTCTTCATATTGGAATACCTTTTCTCGGCCCCTTGGAGTGCCTTACTATTAAAATACACTGATTTTTGAACTCTATCCTCTTCTCCTACAATAGCGGCGCTGATGGCCGACTCAGATACTATCAAATAAAGATATAGTTTCTCTCCTTGAACTGGTCTAGTTTACAGGAGTGGAGAGCCGAGATAGGACTTCAAATCCTTAAAGTCTCTATCACACTCTTCATTCCATTCAAAATATTTTCTCAATACTCTAAAAAAAGTAAGGCATTTATCAGTGGCATTAAACATAAACCTTTTTAACTCTACCACTCTTCCAGTCAGTCTCTGCACATCTTTTATCATTGTAGAAGTCTTCATATCCAATAAGGCCTTGTTCTTCTCACGGTTGGATTTGATTCCTCTCTGATTCATAATAAATCTCAAAAACTTGCTTAATCCCACTCCGAAGACACCCTTGGTAGGGTTGAGCTTCATCCAGTACGTGTCTATCGTGTCAAAGGTGCGTTCAAGGTCGGCCACATGAGTATCGATCTTGAGGCTCTTTGTCAACATATCGTCAATGTACACTTCCATTATTTTTCCGATCTGGTCCTCAAATATTTTATTAACTAGCCTCTGATACGTTTCCCCAGCATTCTTCAACCCAAAGGGTATGACTTTGTAGTAATAGGTCCCCTTGTCGATAATAAAGGTTATCTTCTTTTCATCAATCGGGTCCATGAATATCTGGTTGTAGCCTGAGTAGGCATCCATAAATCTCATTAATTCATGGTCAACTGTAGCATCTACCATCTGATCAATCTTGGGAAAAGGGAAGTTATCTTTCGGGCATGCTTTGTTCAGATACGTGAAGTCAACACACATCCTCTATTTTCCATTGGCCTTGGGGTAGATGATAGCATTTTCTATCCAGTTAGGGTAGATGATTTCGCAGATGAAGTTGGCCTTCTCTAATTTATTGACTTCATCCCTAATAACGTCATACTTCTCTCTCGATTAGACTCTCCTTCTTTGTTGTATCGTCTTCGCATCATTAGACACATTGAGCTTATGAGATAAAACTTTTGGGTTAATACCGAGCATATCTTCATGGCTGCAGGAAAAAATTCTCTACTTCTTCTTCAACAGCTTAATCAGTTCTTCCTTGACCTCTTTATGTAGGGCTTTGCCAATTTGGATGGTTTTTTCCATATCCTCCTCACCGAGGGCGGTGGATTCTTCCTTTTTTGCGGCTTCCCCTTTCTTTAATATTGTTTCATCTCTGGGGTCCAATGTCTCAATGTTGTATAATGTGGTGGCCTTCTTATGGGCTTCCCTCTCTTCGACTGAGTTGAAGTACCATTATCGTGCCAACACTTGATCACCTTGGACTTTTCCTACCCCATAAGGAGTCCAAAATTTCACTATTTGGTGTACAGTGGAGGGCACAATCTCAAACTCTATGAGGTCCAATATTCCCATAATAATGTTATAAGCCAAGTATACACTTTCATCCATTACAAATAATTTGACCTTCTTTGTGAGCCTCTTCAGTCAAATATCTCCCATCCTGGCATCCATCTCATACATTCTCAATGGATGGACTTTCTCACCACTGAATCCAATCAAGGGATAATAATAAGGCACGAACCTCTTCTTGCTGAGCCCCAGACCTTTAAAGCATGTCCAGAACATAATATCAGTCAAAATTCCTCCGTTGACTAATATTCTCAGCACGTCATACCCATGAACCCTGGTTTTAATCACTAGAGGGTCATCCTGGGGAGCTAGGATACCTTTGAATTCAAGTCTTTAAAAATCCATAATCAAAGTGTCTATATCCACCTTCTTCCTTTTCTATGACTTAGCGCTGACTACAGCCAAGTTAATCGCTTCGACTTTGGTAAGAACTTTGACCTCTTTAACATGTGCCTTTATATCGGCCACTTATGAGCCTCCCCTTGCTAGGCCCCCACAAATCATCTTCACATCGAACGAGATTATATAAAGGAGAACTTTGGGACCATTATCCTTGCGGATCTGGTTCGTCCCCATCATCATCGTCTGAGGCATTATTTCTTTTCCCAGGAGCAACCTCTTTGTATTTATCAGTCCTTCTTTTTTTGAGGTCATCTCGGCCTCCCCTTGGACTACCATGGCTTACAAATTTCCTTAGCTTCCCATCCTTGAGCATCTTCTCAATCTCGTCCTTTAGAGCAAAATATTTGTCGGTCAAATGCCCATGGTCTTGGTGGAATTCACACCATAGGCTTTTATTCCTCTTGTGAGGGGGAGACTTTAACTCTTTAGGCCACTTAAGGGACCGGCCATTCTTGATCTTATTCAAGATATGCTCACAACTGATCGCAAGGGGAGTGTAGTCAGCAAACTTATCATCAGTTGATCTATTCTTTTCATCTTTATTCTTCTTTTAAAACTTGATCTCACTGGTAGTCCCGTTCTCATCCTCATACTTCACTGTTATAGCTTCCTCGACGTTCATAACCTTGCCAATCATTGCCAATAGCTAGGCCATAGACTTCGGTGGGTCCTCAGCAAACTTCTAAAGCATCTTCCCTTTCTACAGACCTCCTATTAGTGTTATCATCGTAATACTTTCCTCGTAATCTTCCACCTTTAACTACCCCTTATTAAACCTCATAATGTACTCCCTGAGACTCTCATTCTTTCCCTTCTTTATGTACAACAGGTGAGTAGTCTTCTTCTGAAGTCTTACCCCGAAACAAAAGTTATGGATGAATCGTCCCGCTAGTTGCTTGAAATTTTCAATGGAGTTCTTCGGGAGTGAAGTGAACCATACACGGGCCGCCCCATTCAAAGTGCTTGAAAATGCATGTCATTTCTTATCATCTAAGATGGAGTAAATGTCTACAGCTGACTGGTACATATCTACATGGGGCATAATGTTGGTACTCCAATCATTCTTTGGAGTAACCACTAGTGGCTTGAACTTGGCAGGGGTTAAAAAAGTAACTATCTTAGCTACAAAAGGAGAGTCTTCAGAGTAGCCCCTCTGCAAGGGGTCTTGACTCTTAAGAATGTCCTCATTTTTATTCTTCAACCTCTGAATTGTGTCATTCCAAGGCCTCTCGACCAATTTCACAACATCGTCCAGGATAATATTATCGCCTGTCACCTCAAATGTTCGAACAAAAGGTTCCCTAGCCACTGACATGTGTCGACTATTTACTTCTATTTGGCCCTCGTCCCGATCGCATGGTAGCCGACAGTCTTCCCCTTCTCTTATGGAGCCATCCATACTCTTGGATCTAAATAATTTATCTCTAAGATCACCTCTTGGGCCAAGACATTCAAAGGTCGACCCTCCACTTAGCCGATCAAAGGCTGAGCCCCTTGGTTAAGCGTCTTGACACGGATTCTTATTGTGCCCTCGGGTTGCTTGATTGGGTCGTACGATATTTTTTAATACTTCATATGGCTCCCAATATTCAACCAGAGCATCTTCTACCTTATAGTCATCATACTGGTCCTCTGGTCAAGGCTGGGCTTGCATCCCCTCGCATAAACGCCTAGGATCAACAATATCTCTCCACCGCTGAAGAGGTGGTATCTGCTTGCATAGCGCCTAGGGTGGTCCCCTGGCATGTGGAGGTTTTTCCATAGCTACTAGAGTAATCATCTCCGGTGTTATCCTCATGGGTCTCACCAATACATTTTGGCGGAAGGCAGCCAGCGTCTCCTGCATCGCTTGTTGGCTGGCCACCAATGACTTCCATGCAGCTGCCACCTCCACCATCTATGACTGAGGAGGTGCTTGGCTAGAACTAGGACCACCAGCTAGTGGTGGAAATTCTGATGCCATGCTTTACGCCTGATGGATGAGCTGTAAATTGCAGAGTAAAATTTTTTAAGCCCAACAAGAGCTCTTCCAATGGTAAAATTGCTCCACAAAAGGGGAAGACTAGTTCACCACCAAAGACTTCAGTGAGGATGATCTAATAAAGGGAAGAGACAAAACCTCTGGTTGCCACAGACGGGGCTAGACTGATGATGCTGTAAATAGCACCACTAGTTCAAAGTGATGAATAAGGTCACACCAGTACAACAATGGCATAAATGCAATAAAAATATAGCAATATAATAGTAGAGTGAGATGAGGAGAAGAGGAAGAACATAAAAATTTAAGTGGTTCGATCGGAGCCTACACCCACTATGTGTGTGAGTGAAATCCACTAACAAATATGGCTCTAATAGCCTAAGTTACTCAAGCTTTATCTCTCTTCTAGATACAAATGAGCAGATTTTTGTTACGGTTTCGATTAAGCGATCCCCTACAATGAAGAAGATGAGATGTATTTATAGTGCCCTGGGGGTTTATTACACCCACAAGCATGTAATAAGCATGTGTAGAATGTTCCTAGCCAATGAGAAGGAGCCAACTATCTTTGTCACACGTATGTCATGATCATCAAATATTCCCTCACGTGAGAGAATGATCTGGGTATAACGGTTTTAGTTCACGTGTGTCACATATCCAAGCACACATCTCCATGCATCTCCCAATGCATGTGCTCTGTCAGCAATATAACCCTGACCGATCACATCAGTTAGGGTTAGACTTATAGAATCGTGAACCACTAAAGATTTAACACCTATGATGTTTGATTAGCATAGACCTTTCTTCGTTGGACTGGGTGAGGCAGAGGATGAGGGTGCTCAGCTTATGAGCACAATGCAGGTAACCCGTCTTGGCCCGCCACTGAAGGCTGAGGCCGAGGCCGAGGCATACCAAGCTACTCTATTAGCCAAGCCTGATCGGGCTGAGTTGTAATGTCCGACTTCTGGATGGTTAGTGAAGGTCGTCTATGGACGAGGCTGCATGATCATGGAAGAGGACACACTTGGAATATCAGTACTGGTACCAAGTATATTATTTGGCATATCACCATCCCCCCTTTGGAAGCGAAGAGAGTTGGGTCGCCTTTGGTGTTGTTTTTCTCCAATTAGCGAAGGATTATTTGTCATCTCGTGACAACGATGGTGAATTTTGACCAAGTCCCAATGATCATCAAATAGCTGTCATTGTAGAGATGATTGCCCTCCAGAGATAGTGATTGTATCGGTTTTTTTCTTCTCAGATTTGTAAATGATCTTCATTATAACTTTATGCAATCAACACGTTGCTTGTATAATTTTTCATTTTTCATTTTTCCTTTCTGTTATGCCATGCATGTGTTTGTTATTTTACCTTACCTTTTAGGTTGTGTCGTCACACTACCTCATACCTAAAGAAGACTCTACAAAAAATAAAGTGAGTTTTAGGTCCATCCATGTAAAACCTATGACTATGTGATAATTGATTAAATTCACAAATTTCTACTTTGGCACACTTATTTAATTAGAGTCTATTTAAAACAAATTAATTCAGCCCCTAAACATCCAACTACGTGCGTGCGTGTGCAAACCCATAAATATATAAAGCATGAAACACAAATTTCAGGAAAAATCCTCTCAGGGCAAAACCTTTTATTTCTAGAACTTTGAAAAGTTTACAAGACCATTGACTTACATACAATCTTGCTTTCACCCACAAGAGTAACGCACGGTGTCTTCGTCAAACCTTCAAAGCAACGGCTAAAAATCTCCAGTGGTTAACGCGGAGCTATACCACAAGGACGCGCAGTCCAGACACGCAGTCTATAGTCTTCACAAGGAATCCCTCCACAATAGCACGCAGGTATCCGGTTGTAGAGTTCTCCCCACAAAGAATGATAAAAAACAAAATGTGTTCTTGAACACCAAAACAATTCACCAAAGCATATGGGGTTTTTGTGAATTGAAGACAAAAAGGGATTAAACCCTAAAAGAAGAAGACAAAAGGATTCTGCAGTTTCGCAGTTTTCTGTCTTTCAAAACGTTGGGACTTCTTGATGAAAACGAAACCATTTAATGAGTATTTATAAAAAAAAAAAATGCGTCGCCTCAGTCGCTTAAACGAAATAGGGTTCTCGCTCGAATGACGTACACGTGTCGTTTGAAAGACATCGCGCGGCATTCATATCGATCGAATGAGATGACTTCTCTCTTGAACTACCTGGCGTAAAAAACGAGGTATGCTACAGGACTTAGAAAAATTACTCATTCTTAAATTTTGACGAAAAAGTCCGCTCCAACACGAAGAAAATATTTTGAATTTTTTTTCCAAAGCTCTAAGTGCAAAGTTAAGGTATTAAAAACATAACCTTGCCTAAGTAAACTTCGCAGAGTCTTTTTACTGAAGAACCTTGATATATTCGGATCCGTCTTGATGTAGATTGCTCTTGAACTTCTTTGACGGTTGTAACGGTAGACGACATAATAAATTGATAATGGACTTATAAAATATGTCCTTACAAATCTCCCCCTATGTCTATGCCAGTACATACATAAAAACATCCAAATTATCAAATACCAAAATGCCTATACAAATCTACCCTCCCAAGAATAAATTTGCAAGATCTCAAACTGTTCTTCAAAAATCTTCATCAAATCTCAAAGCTTTTCTCATCAGGGTGTGCAACATAATGTTCTTCAAGCTTTGTACCTGCACACATGAGATAAAGTAAAAACCTTCGTGGCGCATCGAGTTTGAAATGATATAAGAATAAATCATTAATAAATCAAATATCCCCCATAATGCAAAAACTCCCCCATAACATGATAATTCTTTCTCCCCCTTTTTATGATGTCCCCAAATAGACAGATAAGAAGAAGCAATAAAAACATGGAGTGTCACGATAAAATGCATAGCAAACATGCATTAAACTACGCGCATGCAAAGGAGAATCTCAAAAACATCCACAAACTATTTTTGGATTTTTCAATTTTTTCAAAGCAAAAATAAGATACAAAAATCATACACCATGGATTTATACTAAAATAACTAAGTCATGGAAATGGAATGTATGGTTGTGAACACATTCGATAGGTAAATAAACTCAATCAATCATATGTGCATGATGAATATGTGTACTCCAAACGAATGAACATCAAAAGTATCCTTAGGTGTAAAATTGTTGAATTTAGATGAATTCGTCTTATGCAAATCAACAAATCAAAGTCGAAGTTATTTTCACACCAATAACGTCCAAAACTATTTAACGCTTTTTCAAGACTTTCAAGGACGTGCAAACCCGTTATAAATTCCATCCAAACTCCCTCATGCATATTTTCTTTTAGAGGTAATCTAAATTCTCAAACATTGGAGAATTGGTACAAAAACCTAATGGCTCCTTTTTAGCATGAATTTCTTTTTATTGCCTTTCAATTTTTTTGTGCTCTTTTAAACCTTTTTGGACCCCGGATAATAAAATTCCTCAATTTTTTAGGTCCAATATAACTGTGGCGTAATCACAAATGATAGATGAGTACCTTTCGTAGCCCTTCACCATTTTCAAACAAAACACACAAATCCTCACAAACCTGGTTCAAAGGAGCACACTTTTTATTATCTTATTTTATTACATTTGGTTCGTTGTATAGACATAATTAAGATGGAAACACTCAACCAATATGTGATAGATAAGCACAATAATCAAACAAATCTGTGCATGTATGCAATAAAGGAAATCATGAGTCAAACATATAGGAAGTAACACTTAATTACATCTGAATGACTCCAAACATTATAAAGCACAAAGATGACATGATATATTGTCTCAAAACACTATCAAATAGTCACATGAAAAATGGAATGATGTTGTGACTCGGTCATCCTAAGTGTCCATCCATAAACGGTGCAAACAAATTACAAAAATCTTTTTGGATTTTTCAAAAATTTTATAAAAATAAAATCTTTTTGTATTTTTCAAAAAACATTTATACAAAAAAAGTACACATGTCATAACACTTGCAAACATATATATATAATGAAGCCATAACTAGTGTATAACAAACATGCAAACACAATCATCTATATGATATGGCAAGATAAGAGTCATGTGCATGCAAACGGGAATCAACTTGTCTAAAATCTAGTGCCTCTAAAAGAGATTTCCTAACCCAAACGGATGTAACATGACGCATGGGAGTTTTGGGAACCAAAAAAACACTAGACTTCGACTTCCTAGGACTTCTTCGAAGATCAAAACAAAATCTCCTAAGGTGACCTTGCCTACCACAATGTTAACATGTGTAAACGAGTGGAACGACACCTATGGGTTGACCTTTTCTAACAACCTTGAAATTGATTGACCCTCTAAAACAAACTATGGTTTTGGCTTTAACACTCGAAGAATGAGAACAAAACGAGCCATTACCATCACTATCAAACCTACTTGAATCGATTAAAACATTTTTCAACTTCAAAATATTTGATTGAAGCAAAGAATTAGACTCTTCCAATTTAAGGGACGCATTTTTCAAATTATCAACAATTCCTAAAATGGTATCTCTCTCTCCCTCAATTAAAGCAAACGTTTCCCTAAAAGTCTCTTCACGTGCCACAAACTCATCAATTAAAATATTATTATCCTCTTTGGCACAAACACAACCACTCGAATTTTTAAAGTCCTCCAATTTTTTTTCTAAAAATAGGATTCTATCGCCACTTTCCTTCTTGGCAACTTTTAACAAATCAAAATCATTACACAAATCACCAAAGTGCTCAAGACAAATATCTTTTTGAGTTTGAAACGTTTGCAAATATTCAATCTTACTCTAAAAACAAGAATTTTATTTTTCCAAAACTTTAATCCTCTTGCAAAGTTTCAAATTCAAACTTTTTATTAAATTATCAAAATTTTGACTTGTGCAGTCGAGGGGGGGCCATATGATTACATAAATAGATAAAGCATGTGACACAAATTTCAAGAATAATTCCCGCAGGGCAAAACCTTTTATTTCTAGAACATTGAAAAGTTCTCAAGACCATTGACTTACATACAATCTTGTTTTCTCCCACAAGAGTAACTCACGGTGTCTTCGTCAAAACTTCAAAGCATCGACTAGAAATCTACAGTGGTTCACGCGCAGCTATACCACAAGGACGCACAGTCCAAACATGCAGTCTAAAGTCTTCACAAGGATTCCCTCCACAATAGCACGCAGCTATTCGATTGTAGAGTTATCCCCACAAAGAATGATCAAAAGCAAAGTGTGTTCTTGAACACCAAAACAATTCTTTGATTGCTCTAAAAGCCAAAGACCACACACACCCTTCTTTGATTGCTCGAAAAGCCAAAGACCTCCTTCTCATGTGGCCACCAAAAATTACATCATGAAGTTCATACAGAACTTAGTTGATGTCACTTAGATAAACATAATGGGGGTAAAGACTGGTGAAATACATCTTGTAGAGTTTTTCTTTGGGAGTTAGGTAAAACCGTGTGACTTTTAGTCTGACCTGGTGGACTTATTTCTTATCAATCGACAAGATGCCACTTCACAGATAAGTGATTATTTAGTCGATTCGGTTGGGACTTTTCTATATGGAGCGAATCTATTCGACCACCATGAGTTTTTTTATGCTAGGTTTGGCAAGAAATTCCACTTCTACGGTTCTTCTTAGATCAGAGTCCACTACTAACCTTAAGGTTGTTAATGCATCGACACAACTATTATGCCCCCCGAGGAACTATTAAATGTGGACTTCCTCACATTTTGATATTGAATCATAGGCACCATGAAGGTATGTCATCATTCTTTCATCCCTGGCATTGAAATCTCATGTCATTTTATTGGACACCAACATTGAATCGCAGTATATATCAAGGTGAGAAGGAAGAGTGCGCTTGCGTTCAAATAAGGAAGTTATTAAATTAAACACAGTTTTTGCCAAACAAGTCCTAAACATACATCTATATGTCATTAACTACGATGATGAGACATGCAATAACATATATATGAGGAAAAATCCCCAACGGGGAAAAACCTTTTATTTTCACTATAATTTTTTGTAAGAGAATGACTTACAACGGATTACAATGAAAATACAGTGACACAGAAATACCCTCGGGTGTCGGTTCTGTTGTCAGCGACTGGAACAATCCCTTTCCAGTAGGGCAGCAGTGACGAAGAGAACGACTTCCTCACACAGTACTCCAGATGAGTAAACGATCTTCTTGAAGGTTTAAAGATTCACACACATATATGGGAATGGTTTTGTGAATCAAAAAGGTTTAGAAAACCTTAAAAGGTGAAGTCTTATTCTGGGATGTTTTCGCAGAATTTCGTGATTACAGAAAGACTTGAAAAAAAACGTGTAGAAGGAGATCAGATATTTATACAAAAATCGAGGTGGTGGCTCGTTCGAACGATATGGCATGTCGCTCGAACGAGATAGCATGTCGCTCGAACGAAGGACAGAAGTCGTTCGAACAATATCGCGCGACATGTCTATCTCACGCGAACGACTTGCAAAGTCGCTCGAGCGATCTCGTCGATCGAGGCCATTCGTTTCTACACTTATAAAAATTCTGCTTTCGATAAAAAATTAGTCCAGAATTCAAAATAATTTTTGAAAACAATTCCCAAATATTTATGCAAATATTTAAGGCTCCAATAAAGCATATTACTGATAAAGCGTAGTGGAGTAGTGGGAATGAGCTGATCAGAACGTATGATGCACGTGAAGAAAGTGGATGCAATGAATTCGGATACAGGCCGTCGAGGTTGATCGTGTTGACGTGCCGAATGTAGAGGTATTAGACATATGAACTGTGATCTAGGAGAAAACAGAAAATTCCTAGATTCTACCTCGGACATTTATAGAATTATGTTCTTATAAATCTCCCCCTATGTCTATACCGGTACATACATAAAAAACCGGATTATGCAATCAAATGACATATAAGATAATATCCCCATTAAACCCTCAAAATGAGAATACTAAATGACATGTCTCCAAATCTTCAGCTCTTCAAAAACTTTCAAAGCTTTTCTCATCAGGGTGTGCAATCCAAAAAATGAATAATGATATACCTACAGACATGAGATAAAGCAAATACCCGTGACAAGCAACAGTTTGAAATATAATGATATGCAAAAATTAATGACCAATTAAGATTAAGCAAATCATTCATAAATCAACCAAACACCAAAACAATTCTCCCCCATAATTCTTCTCCCCCTTTTTATGATGTCCCCAAATAGACAAAGATGAGAAGCTGAAAGGAATGCACATGGAGAATGACACATGGGAATAAACTGATATTTTTATATTTTTCACACATAGTATACAACAAAGAATCACACCATGAAAGATCACAAAAACAACCAAGTCAATGATAGCGAAAATGATGGGGTGTGATCAAATTCGATAGGAAAATCAATGCATACAAACATGACATATGTGCACGATGAATATTGGATACTCCTAGAGAATGAACTCAAAGTCTTCCTTTGGTGTAAAAAGGTAGAAATATAAGACATTGACTCAATCAAATTAACAAATCAAAGCTCAAAGTGATTTCCGCACCAATAACGTCCAAAACTATTTCATGCTTTTTCAGGACTTTCAAGGAAGTGTAAACCCGTTTGAATTCTCCAACCAAACTCCCTCAGATATATATTTTGAATAGAGGCTTTCTAAATTCTCAAACTTTGGATAATTGAAGGTGAAACCTAGGTGGCCCATATTTGGCATGAATTTCTTTTTATTGCCTTTAAATTTTTTCGGGCTCTTTTAACCTCTTTGGACCCCGGATAATAAAATTCCTCCATTTTTAGGGTCCTTTTGAACGGTGGCTTTTGCACAAAGAAGAGAATTACCTTTCGCAACCCCTCCCCGTTCTTAAACAATTACTCAGTCTCACAAAAACGGTTTTTACATGCATTCCAATCTTGTCAAGTTTTATCGCATATTGCAAGTTGTATAGATAGAATTGAGATGGAAACACTCAAGCCAACATGTGATAGACAAGTACAATCATCATATAAAGTCGTGCATGTGTGCAATAAAGGAGATAAGAGTCAATCATGTAGGAAAATATCACTAATTACATCTCAAAGACTCTATACAATGTAAAGCACATGGATGAAATGATGTAGCATCTCAAATCTCTATCAAACAGTCACATGGATAAATGGAATGAAATTGTGACTTGGCTATCTTAAATGTTCATCTATAAAAGGTGCATAAAAACTACAAAAATCTTTTTGGGCTTTTCTGAAATATTTATATACAAAAAAAAAAATCTTTTTGTATTTTTAAAGGAATATATAAATATCTGTATAACAAAATAATGGTACATATAGAACAGACTAGCAATAGGAAGCATATGATATGAACATGAAGAAGCATCCTATTCTAGACAAAGACCAACCCCTCAGTCAACTGTGCAAATCCCCAAAGACTTCCTAAGACTCTCAAATCTAAGGGCATCTAAAGGTTTCGTGAAAATATCGGCTAACTGACGGTCGGTGGGAACAAAACTCAGGGACACGACTTTCTCCTCAACTAACTGACGTATAAAGTGCTCACGTATCCAGATGTGCTTTGTGCGCGAATGCTGGACTGGATTATGGGATATGTGTATCACGCTCGTGTTATCACAGGAAATGATCATGGTGTCCTGTGAAATCCCATAATCTTCCAGCATTTTCTTCATCCACATGAGTTGCGTGTAGCAACTCCCGGTGGCTATGTACTCAGCCTCCGCAGTGGATAAAGAGATGGAATTTTGTTTCTTGCTCAGCCAAGAGATAAGAGCAGAACCAAAATAAAAACACCCACCAGAAGTGCTCCTACAACCATCTACATCCCCGACCCAATCGGCATCTGAATAGGCGAACAAACGGTCATCAGTATCAAAGGAATACCAAATACCGTATGAGAAAGTCCCACTCATATATTTAATAATACGTTTCAGAGAAAGTAAGTGTGACTCTTTCGGGGATGCCTGATAGCGCGCACAGACTCCAACACTAAAGGCGATGTCGGGACGACTGGCAGTCAAGTAGAGAAGACTACCTATCATACTCCGATATAAGGTTTTCTCTATGTCCTTGCCTGAAGTGTCCTTACTAAGCTTGGTAGTGGTACTCATAGGTGTATGTGCATTCTTAGCGGAGTCTAAACCAAATTTTTTCACTAGGTCTCTAGCATACTTGGATTGGGAGATGAACATCCCATCCTCTATCTTACGAACCTGGAGACCAAGGAAGAAAGTAAGCTCAACAACCATGCTCATCTCAAACTCATTTTTCATCTCCTCCTCAATGTGGTGAGCATGTTGGGAGCACGTGGATCCAAAGACTCTGTCATCCACATAGACTTGGGCAACCAAAATAGCACCGTCATCTCTCCTGATGAACAACATCATATCAACTCCCCCTCTCTTGAAGCCACGGGCTAAGAGATAGGAAGTAAGCATCTCGTACCAAGCACGGGGTGCTTGCTTCAAACCATACAAGGCTTTTCTCAGATAGTAGACGTGCTCTGGGTGCTGAGGGTCTTCAAACCCTTTTGGTTGTTCCACGTAAACCTCCTCCTATAGAATGCCATTCATAAAGGCACTCTTGACATCCATCTAATATAACTTGAAGCGTAGATGACATGCGATGACGAGTAGTAACCGGACGGACTCAAGACTCGCAATAGGAGCAAATATCTCCCCAAAGTCTACACCCTCTATCTGTGTGTAGCCTTGAGTAACCAACCTAGCTTTGTTTCGGATTATAGTACCATTTTCATCCATTTTATTCTTAAAAATCCACCGGGTACCTATCACATTAGTCTCACTAGGTCGGGGGAAAAGTTCCCAGACATTATTCTTTTTAAACTGAAGCAACTCATCCTGCAAAGAAGATATCCAGTGTTCATCCTTGATTGCTTCTTTATGGTTCTTGGGCTCGACTTTGGACGTGTAGCAAAGATGGCTAACAACGTTATCTAGCTGAGCACGAGTCTTGACCCCTAGATTGGGATCGCCAACAATGGTAGACGGGTCATGGCTCTTGCGAACCCAAGCGGGTGTGTCCCCTAACACATGAGTAGGGACCACAGAGTGTGAGTGGGGGACAAGCGGATCACTTTTAGATGTGTCCTCATCCTCACACTAAAGGTTAGGATGAATAAACGTCGGAGGTTCGTCATCTTACACGGTGACGTTTATTGATTTCATAATCTTAGAGCTCTTCAGGTTAAAAACCCGGTACGCTCTGCTATTCGATGAATATCCTAGCAATATTCCCTCGTCGCTCCGAGAGTCGAACTTTCCTAATTGCTCTCTATACCGTAGGATGTAGCATTTACTCCCAAACACACGGAAATATGCTAGGTTGGGCTTCTTGCCAGTCCACAACTCATAAGGTGTTTGAAGTGTGTGTGGATGCAAATAAACCCTATTTACCGTGTGGCATGCAGTAGACACTGCCTCTGCCCAAAATCTCCTAGAAACTTTACGACCCAGAAGCATAGATCTAGCCATTTCCTGGATCGTTCTATTCTTTCTCTCAATAATCTCATTTTGCTGGGGAGTCTTCACAGCAGAAAACTCATGTTTGATCCCAAGGATATCACAATACAAATCTACCTTTGCTTCCTTAAATTCAGTGTCGTTGTCACTACGTATTCTGTTAATAGTGACTCCGTGTTGATTTTGTAGGACACGACACTTGGTCCTTAAAAACTCTACAGCATCGGATTTCTCTCTCAGAAAACCTACAATGGAGTATCTGGAGAAATCATCCACCATCACGAGGATATACCTCTTACCACCTAGACTCTCGGCACGGGTGGGACCCATAAGATCCATGTGTATAAGCTCAAGGACACGAGAGGTGGTAATGGAATGAAACTTCCTATGGGGACTACGAATTTGTTTTTCCAACTGACAGGGTCCACAAATCGTCAAAGTTGGCCTTCTAAGAGATGGTAAGCCACGTACTAGGTCCTTTTTAGCTAAGCGAGTGAGATCTCTAATATTAACGTGACCTAGACGTTGGTGCCACAGATCCATAGGAGTGATCGTGGCGCTGTTGGAGACAAGTGAGGATGTGGGCTCAGTCCCATAGCAATTATCCTTTGTCCTCACCCCTTGCACTAATAGTTTACCTGCTTGATTATAGACTTTACAAGCATCTCAGTCAAACTTTACTGCAAAGTCAGCATCGCACAACTGGCTAATGCTGAGAAGGTTTGCTTTCAAACCTTTGACGTACAACACATTCTCTAGCTTAGGAAATCCTGGTAACTCTACAGTACCTCGTCCTACAATGCTAGACTTGCTCCCATCTCCAAAGGTGACTCTACCATCCTGATAATCCTCAAGAGTCGTAAAAAAAGAGGCATCACCTATCATGTGTCTGGAGCACCCACTGTCAAAATACCACTGTGAGGTATTATGTGCTTTGAGAGCAACATGAACAACGGAGGCCTTTTTATCTTTCTTAAGTACCCAAGAAGTGGTGACCTTTTGTTTGCCTTTGTTGTTGTTGGTTTTAGCTGGAATGTGAGAAGCATTCACTAACGGCAAAGACATTCGTCGGAATTCTTCCATTAAACTCTGGGACGTGGCAGCTAAGAACTCAACTCGCTCTCTCAGACTAAAAAACTCATCAGTATGACGTGGTGGAGCAGTAGTACGTTGTGTTCGACCCATGCTATAGCAAAACTCCCTAAGGTGGCCTTTTCTTTTGCAATAAGTACAAAAGAACATAGTCAAAGGCGGACCTTAATTTGCCTTTCTTGGTCGAACTCTCCTTTGAGATTTTTGACGATGGCCATAAGGAGTCGTAGTAAACTCAGGGACTGGTCCAGGTGAAATTTGGGACGTGGAGGCACCATCATAACCAATTCCCTGCCTATCACCAAAACCTAAAGCGGGGCCGAGGAGCATCTTTCCCATTTTTCCAGATCTGTCCTCGATTTGTACCTTGACTTCCCGTGCTTTCTCAAGATCATGAGTCAGCTGGGCAACAAGGGCTTCAAGTTTCTTTCGAGTCTCCACGGAGGAATGGATCTCACTCGTAAGACTAGCCACTTGTTTATTCAAGTCCCCTTTTTCTTTCTCAAAATTACTCTCTCTCTCTCTCTAAACAAACTCTCTTTCTCAACACAAGCAGATTCTCTCTCTCTAAGGGCGGTGCAGGTGGAGGACTCTCTCTCTCTAGCTTTTCTTCAATCTTCCTCTAAGACGGTGATCTTAAGAACTAACACTTTGTTATGATTTTTAGTTTTAAATGACTCAGAATAGAACTCAACCACTATCACTTGTGTCATCCTCCCCCTCACTCACATCGCTCTCACTGTCGAGGTGTCCCTGTGAAGCATCATCCTCATCGATGTGAGGAGAACTGGAAGTGTTCACATGACTAGCCATGAATGCGGTGAAGTTACACTCATGCGGTGACTTGACTCTAGAATCCACGGACTCGACCTCACTGTCGTCGCTAAGGGTAGCATTAAGGACAACTTTCCCTTTCTCTCTGTTCAGACGTGTGGCACTTTCAAGGGCTCTATGACCCCTACCGTCGCACTCAAAGCATCTCTCACTTTCTTTCTTAGGAGGATCTTTAAAAACTTTTTCATTTTTCTTTTCAAACTTGTTTTTCTCAAATTTCTTTTTATCTTGAAAATTGCCATTTTTCTTAAATTTGAGAATTCTTTTGAAATTTTTTGCAAAAAGAGCCAGATCATCTAAGTCAAAGTCACAATCAAAATCTGATGTGTTAGTATCTCTCTTTCTAGATGATTCTACCCTCTTTCTAGCCGACCCCTCACTCTTTCTCTCTTGGGCATTAAGTGCAATTCCCTTATCTTTAGACCTAGCAGTTGTAGGGAACATATCAATTTCATATGTTTGCAAATCTCCTACAAGTTCTTCCAATTTTGGCGTATTTAAATTACCCATAGAATTTAGCACAGTGACTTTAGGGATAAAATGCTTAGGCAAAGAACAAATAATCTTTTTAACAACTCTCGTATTAGGAATACGTTCACCAAGATTAAAGCTAGTAGTAACAATGTCAGAAAGTCTAGCAAAAAACTCATCAAAACATCCAGTCTCATGCATGGTGATGGTTTCAAATTGAGTTGTCAAATTTTTCAATTTAGACTTTTTCACAGCATTAGTTCCTTCATGGGTGAGTTGTAAAACATCCCATGTCTCTTTTGACGTGGTGCACGTCATTATGCGTTTGAACTCATCAGGTGTGATAGACCCTGAAATAGCACTTAGACCCTTAGAATTAAAAGATGACCATTTAAATTCTTCTTCAGTCCAAGAAGTGACAGGCTTCAAATTAATCAAATTCTCAACAGTCACGGAGGGAGGTGTCCACCCTCTTTCAACCAGAATCTAGAAACGTTCATCAATGGCTTTTAATGCAGATCTCATACGGGCTTTCCAATATGAATAGTTTGTGCCGTAAAAAACTGGCACTTTATTATATAACTTCTCCATAATGAACACACTCGTTTTCAAAAAATCAAATTTTCAGAAAATTGATATCTAAGAAAAAAAATTGCGGAAAATTACACGGTAAATTTGTGTAACTGGCTCTGATACCAATCTGAGAAGGAAGAGTGCGCTTGCGTTCAAACAAGGAAGTTTTTTAATTAAACACAGTTTTTGCCAAACAGGTCCTAAACATGCATCTATATGTGATTAACTACGATGATGAAACATGCAAGAACACATATATCAGGAAAAATCTCCAACGGGGAAAAACCTTTTATTTTCACAATAATTTTTGGTAAGAGAACGACTTACAACGGATTATAATGAAAATACAGTGACACAGAAATACCCTCGGATGTCGGTTTTGTTATCGGCGGCTGGAACAATCCCTTTCCAGTAGGGCAGCAGTGACAAAGAGAACAGCTTCCTCACACAGTACTCCAGATGAGTAAACGATCTTCTTGAAGGTTTAAAGATTCACACACATATATGGGAATGGTTTTGTGAATCAAAAAGGTTTAGAAAACCTTAAAAGGTGAAGTCTTATTTTGGGATGTTTTCGCAGAATTTCGTGATTGCAGAAAGACTTGAAAAAAAAGTGTAGAAGGAGATCAGATATTTATACAAAAATCGAGGCGGTGGCTCGTTCGAACGAGATGGCATGTCGCTCGAACGAGATAGCATGTCGCTCAAACGAAGGACAGAAGTCATTCGAACGATATCGCGCGACATGTCTATCTCACGCGAACGACTTGCAAAGTCGCTCTAGCGATCTCGTCGATCGAGGCCATTCGCTTCTACACTTAGAAAAATTCTGCTTTTGATAAAAAATTAGTCCAGAATTCAAAAATAATTTTTGAAAATAATTCCCAAATATTTATGCAAATATTTAAGGCTCCAATAAAACATATTACTGATAAAGCATAGTGGAGTAGTGGGAATGAGCTCATCAGCACGTATGATGCACGTGAAGAAAGTGGATGCAATGAATTCGAATACAGGCCGTCGAGGTTGATCGTGTTGACGTGCCGACTGTAGCGGTATCAGATATATGAACTGTGATCTAGGAGAAAACAGAAAATTCCTAGATTCTACCCCGGATATTTATAGAATTATGTCCTTACACAAGGCAACTTACTCCTAGCGAGGGAGCTTTTTATTATCCAGCGATGAGGGATTTGTACTCAGCCTCGTGGCTGGACACCTTAAATCCAACTTTCATTTTTAGATCGATCATGGTGTTCTTTGGGGAGACAATTGATGATACCAGAAACAGTACCACCCTTCAAGGTGTTTATGAGCTTAGTTCAATGTTAACAATGGCAGCATGAGGGTATACTGTATGTATATATATATATATATATATAAGAGATTGTGATGAGGAGAAGAGGATGAACACAGTTATGTAAGTGGTTCAGCCAATCAAGCCTACGTCCACTGTGCAAGTGTATGATGTGTATCACTGTATGAGGGCTCTAATGGCCATGGATACAGTCTCTCAAGCTTTCTCTCTCTACTGTGTATTTGAACAGAGTTTTAGCTAGGGTTACTGATCTTGGATCCTTTGCAAGGTAGAGGATGACCTCTATATATAGTACCTGGGGGGTGTAATGTACCCCCTATGCATGCAATGAGCATGTGTGTGTTGATCTAGCCAATCTGATGAAGACATCTATCACTGTCACAGGTAGAGAATGATGATGAAATATTCCCCCCACGTGAGGGGAATGATTTGTTATAACTGAATTGAGTCCACGTGTCCTTATCCACACATATGCCAATAAGAGCTCGGCCTCGATGCTTCGTCATGACCTCGGCCTGGATGAGACCGAGACTGGTAAGGTCCAATTGTCCATCCAATCCGAGAGGAGTCATTATGGTCCCGGCTTAAGTGAAGCCGAGGCAAGTATTGAGGTCGAGTCTGAGCTGCTGTATGAGAGTTATGAGGCTGAGGTTGAGGCCAACGTCTTCTATTTCGACCCTTATCTGGATGACCCTACTGAGGATTAAGTCGTGGCCGACCCTATTGAGGCTGACCCTATTGAGGCCGACCCTTATCTGGATGACCCTGTTGAGGATATGTGAGGCTCTTACGAGATGTGATGCCCGTCGTCCTAAGAGACGAGGGTACATTTTGGTCATATCAACGATCAAAATTATCACTCCTACCCCCTTAGAGTTAGAGGCACCATCTACACAAAGTGTCTATTTTTTAGACTGGTCGGTATTCAGATTCCTTAATAGTTTGGTTATCTATTGATCGCTCGGCCCATTTTCTTCTGTAAACTCTGCGATGAAATCAACCAAAACTTGACCATTAATCGTCATTATTGGTTGATAGTGTATACCAAATCTCCCAAGTTCAATTGGCCATTTAGCATCTGTCCAGACAAGTCAGCCTTTCGAAGGATAACTTTGAGGGGAAAGGACGTGATGACTGTGATTGAGTGAGCTTCAAAGAAGTGTTTCAATTTTCACGATGCAATGACCAAAGAATAATCTAATTTTTCCAGTGGGAGGTAGCGTTGCTCGACGTCTAGGAGTGTTTTGTTGAAGTATTAAACGGGGGATTGGCGTTCCTCTTTTTCACAAACTAAAGTTGAGTTGACTGCATGATTTGAAACTGCTAGGTAGAGATAAAGAGGGTTCCCTATATTCAAAATAGTCAGCAGAGGAGGTTTTCTCACATAAGACTTGATTTATTCAAGGTCCTTTGAGCATTCCTCATTCCAGGTGAGGCTTTTTTCCTTCTTTAATAGCTGAAAAAATAGTCGATAACGTTCAGAAGACTTTGAGATGAAACAGCTAAGGGCTATTATCATCCTTGTTAACTTTTGAATCGTGTGTCGTGTTTTAGAAGGGAGGACATTATTGATCATGACTATCTGGTCCTCCGCTCATGGTTGGTTGTGGGATCGAATAACTAATTAATTTTAGGCGAAGGAAAATTGTCTTAGGGGATGGTCTTATTGAGATTAATAAAGTCTTCCCCTTACCGTCACAATTTTTTACCACAGCCAGGTTTGAGATCCATTTTGGGAATTGAACTTTTATGATGGACCTTGCCTTCAAAAGATTCCCTTCCTTTGTTTCCACTACATTTCCTTTCTCTAGGGTAGTTCGACAAGCCTTTTGTGCGGTTGATATGTGGGATCAATGGGAAGTTTGTGGCAAGTGAATTTAAGATCAATTCGAGGCACATTATGAGACTGCCTTGTTAACACATCTTAATTCAGCTTTAGTAAAGAAATTAACTCTTCTCTCTCCTGCTCGGATAGTGTGGTGTTGATGAGTAATTTCTTTCCCGGTCGTACCTCATTAAAATCTATCTCCTCTAATTTATCCATGATCCTATTTACGGGGTTGACTCTCTTCTCTTCAACCCATGTACTTCCATATTAAGTGGTTATTCGGATGGTGTATCTTTGTTTTGAGACATTTCATGAATGACTTCTTTTTTCCCCTTATCATGTTTAACCCTGATGGCAACGATGTTTTTTTTTTAGAAATGGCCTGGTTGCATCTGATTTCCATCATTCCTCTCTCCATAATGCATTTGAGCTTTTGTTGATAAGTGGAGGTAACAACCCTCATGGCATGAATCCACTCTATTCTAAGGATGGGATGATAGGGCGAATCAAGGTCTATCACTAAGGACTCAATTAGTTTGGTGATATTACTGAAACTAACTGGTAAGACCACCTTTCATAATGAAATGGTTATTTTTCCAGCAAAGTCGACTAGGGGAATGGTTGCTTTCCAACTTTAGTGTAAGCTTGTGAAAAATCCCTAAGTACATGACTTTAAAAGAAATCCTTTGATCGAATAGTTTCTTATCCACGTCCCAATTTTTATATACTGAAGGTGATTAATAGTGCATCATGGTGTGGGGTCCTCACTCTGATTAAATCGTCTCCCATGAAGACTATGTGATTGTTGTAGTCCCCATCTTCTGGTCACCTGGACTTATTGGCTAGGCTTTTGACAGGGTTAATTTGGAAATCCTCTATAACTGCAGTGGTCTTCTTAATCTCCATCCAAAATTTATTGCTTTGGATCTTTTTGGGATCTGAAGCACCGTGGATAATGAAAAACTCATGCCCCAATTCATCCTCCAAAACATTATCTAGTTTTGGATCAGTACTGCCGATAACCTTATCATCTTTCTTCTCAACGTATTCATTCAAGTGCCCCGCCAAGGCTAACTCTTCCAGGGGGTTTGAGGGCCTTGAAGTGTCTTGTGCCCATTGTCCTTATAGTAAGTGCATCTTAAAGCATTACTTCTCTTGCTCGAGCCACTTTGAATCTTCTTTGACCAGTTGAGTAACTGTTGCACTTTGATCTTACCTAGGATCTTATATACTGGTTCTTTAAAAATTGCATTGATTGCCTATAAAGCTTTGGATGGGCCTGCCTTGTCCCCATTTTTAGATCCCTCGTTCTCCTTTTTACCCCTTTTAGGGACAGTCTCTTTATTATTTCCCTTGGTTGCCTTTGCGTGATCATTATCACCTTGGCTATGAGTGACCACATCTTTCACATTGTCATATTTCTCTATTCGCGATATAATATCATCAATGGGGTTGCCTCCTTCTTGCTGAGGGACTGGTGCAAAATGGAGTTGTGGGGAAGGTCAATCTTTAACGATTCTACGATCATCTACTTCGAGAAATATTCAATTCCATTGAAGGTTTCCTAGTAGCACCTAGCATAATCTCATAAAGTCTCTTGGGTTTCTTTCTCATAGTGAGGAGACAATCCATTCTCTTTGCGTGATAATTACTTTTAATAAAGCAAGTCATGAAGGCCTCTATGAGTGACTTAAAGTTCTTGATCGATCTATGAGGCACACTTTCAAACCACTTTTGTGTGATATTTCCTAGACTTGATGGTAATATGCAACACATGAGGGCGTCGTTATGGTTCCATAGCATCATCATTTGTCTATAAGGATGTACGCGGTCTATAAGATCGGCACGTTAAACCTTAGGATTTCAAATTTCAATGGGGGCTCTTCCTTCTTAATTGCTATGGAAATGGGGGACTAGATCTGAGTGATAAGTTCCCTCCTTTCCAGGCTCCTCCTCATTTGCTGGGTGTTGATCCATTTCTCTTCGGACTAGACCCCAAATATTGTGTTTACGATGTCCTACTTCTTGGTTTTGCCTTTTCATACAGCTTTCATGCTCTGAGTATCCTGCTCACAGCGTGAACTCCTTCCTCCGCTGTGAGTTTTGCTCCCTTAAGGGCTAGGTGTCCAACCATAATGCTTTCGTTTATCTCCATGGATCTCTCACTCCATTTTTTCCAGGCATCATTAAAAACATGCATTCTCTTCCACTTGGAGGCGTATTTCCTCCTCTTGTTGTTGGAATCATTACTCATAAGCATCGACCAATCGCGAGATTTAATTTGATTTGCTCTATTCATTTCTCTTCTAGAAATCTTCTCTTGTGGAAGAAATTGTGTATAGGAGGCGACTGTAGTACCCCATATTTTTGAGTAATTAGAATTTAATTAATTCAATAATTATTTGGGTTTAATTTTTAAATTATACGTGTGTCGTAATTTGATGGAAATAAATATTTTTGGAAGAGATAAGAATTTATTGTGATGGAATAAGTTATGTGACAATTATTGTACGTCGTAGCGAGTAATATTGACAGAAGTGCATGGAATCTCTCCAAGGAGTCGCGTTTAGACTATTTTAGGACTAGAGGTAGAGTGACTCGAATTTCAATTTTAAGGTCACGGTTGATTCCGAATGGGTCAAGATAGTTGGAATAGTGTATCCGGGGGTTGTACTTGGATTTCGGGGCCTTTTTAGTCATAATCAAGCCCATACGGGAGTGTTTGGGTCACTTGGCCTAGCCCGTAAGCCTAATTTAGGGATTTGGGATTTAAAACCTAAGATTAACCATTTTGGGTAGTAACATATCATATTTGAAACCCTGAGAATCAAAGGAGAAGAGATGAGAGGTCATTAAAGAGGAGAAAAAGAGAGTTTGGAGGTGTAACACCTTGATTCATCTACAAAAGTTACCAGAATTATGACCGGAGTGAGGAGGGATTGACTCCATTATCTCATAAATTAATTCAGACCTGCACATTATAATGCAAGTGTTTATCTTGCTTGTTTCTAATAGGTTATAATACTGATGTGTAGTGTAGGGTAATTATTTGATGATTTTAAATGAGGTTCTTGAAAAATTGATAACCTAAATACATGATCATGGGTAAGATTACATGTAGATTGAACCTACATCTATGAGTAATATGAAATCAGAATATACGTGATGATAAAAATTGGAGAAATCTGAGTTTTGAATGAAAGAGATGAAGAACAATGAAAACTAGGGTTTTATGGATTTTTAAGAGAAAATCAATTCTCGAATCGAATTTGTGATGATTTAAGGATAGATTTACGTAAGAATTCACCCCTATACACTTATATAATGATTGGGCATGTTGAAAAGAAATATGGTAAAGTTTCATGGATGTATGAGAAATCTTTAATGATGAAAATTCGTAAAAACACAAGGAAGGAGACGACATGCTTGTGGAGAATCGATTCGGCTCCTTGGACGAATTGATTTGTACCAAGGACGAATCGATTCGGCTGCCCAGAATTGCGCAATTTCTCCTTATTGTTGTAATTTTCCTCACAAAGTTAATTAAGGAGAAACGTGGGGTATAAAGAAATATGGTAATTAAATAAATACTTTGAAGAGACCAGTAGGAATATAGTCAATGCGTGGGTGATATTTAATGTGGGTAAACTTGAGGTGTCAACCGATGATGATAAGATGATCGAGATGTGTATCAGAAAATTTAGTAATTGGATTATAGGAAGGGTGATCCATGACCTTTGACTTAGACTAGTAGTATATGAGTGTAGTAACTACTGAAATAACTTAAGGGGTAACTAGGGACCTTCGGGTAGAGAATAATACTAGAGAAAATGCGATAGAGAGTTATACTTGTATAATGAGTAGTAAGTGAGTACTCGAGATATATTTTGCTTACGAATTATATTTATTCGGTGAGTGCATACCTATATGGATGATATATATGGGTTGAGGGCATACCTATATGGATGATATATAATATATATAGGGTGAGGTCATACATGTATGGATGATATATATAGGGTGAGGGCATACCTATATGGGCGATATATATATAGGGTGAGGGTATACCTATACGGATCATATGTATAGGGTGAGTGCATACCAATACGAATTATATTTATAGGTTGTGGGTATGCCTATATGTGACATATGGATAGGTTGTGTGTGTGTTCTTAATATGTGCTATCCTATGTATGTTAACATACCTACACTGCCTGCTATCACAGAGGTTCCCGCGCAGTGGGCAATCCCACCTTGCCGATTCCAGAGAGGTCTGAATTTGTTCCCCGGGACATTGAACTTAGGATGGCTCACTATGTGTCATGTATTAATGAGACTGGCAGGTCATTTGGGTACGTTAGGTAAGTGCGTAGACTAAAAGTCTTAGAACTATGTTCGCCTTCATTGTTTGTTATTTGATTTTGGGTTCGAGGAGACATACCGAGCCAATAGGCCTTATTTTAGTACGAGAGGTACATGGACTTGATAGCTGACTATGCCGTATCATGAGGGGTCATTCCATATATTCTATAGTTGTATATACGATATGTGTGAAATGTATGTATACAAGTGTGATTTATCTCACTTGTGTGTAATGTAGGTAGGATAGGTAGTGTATATCTAAAAGTGATTAAATTATGAGATAAGCTACTTAATGTGTGATAGTAGTGATAAGTAGCTTTTTGCGTATATCGTTGTCTGCAAAAGACACTCTCAAAATTCCCTTGAGTACCTACAAAACTTGTCTAAAAATAACTCGTATTGCGGTAAGTACGGGTATCAATCCAACTTTCAAGGTGAAATAATTAATGTGAATACTTGCAATTTTAATTTTTTTTATTAAAATACTTTTTTATTATTTTATTTTTTTTATTTAAAACAATTTCAAGGGAAAAATTAACTAATGCTAAAATTACGAAATGACTAAATAATGAAAAAGAATGTGCAACCGAGTGTGAAATATGTGAGAAGGTCAAGAGATGGGATTACACTGCATTTTCAATTATTTTAATTTCTCAATTTATTAATTTGAAATGTTTCGAGATAATATTAAATCGATAATCTAACTCTCGTTATAATTATAAATTTAATAATATCTTTTTCAAAAAATTAATTTAAAAATGTCACACAATGAAAAGTTAGGACTACACTATTTTCAGAAAATTACCCGCTAGGATCAATTTAACTAAAGCAATATCAATCCTCAAATTTCAACACCGAATTAATATTCAAATATATGAAAAACCTATCTCTAGTTCGATTCCTAAATTCAAACATTAATTTGTTCAATTAATTTACTAACTCTCGTTACATAAATTAATTGGTGACAGTTAAAATTAATTTACCTAGAAATATAAAATTAATGAAACCAATTAATTAAATTAACATCATACGCAGTGCATCCCACCCCTTGAACGGGGTGTTTAGCCAAACATTCTCATGTTAGAATAAACATCATTCAATAATATAGCAAGAATGAAAAGGGAAGGGAAAGAAATTCAATATGCAAATTTTTCTTATCGAACTTGTTCATGAAAGTGCGTCTCAATCTTCAGACAAATCCAGCACTTGATTACACCCCCCCCAAAAAAAAACTACAAATGTATTCTAAACTAAACTAATTTTTTTTTTGTATTTTTCTGAATGTTTTTATGTACCTAGTATGTACATATTATACACATTGTTTCTCTCTCTCTCTCTGCATCTCTTCTTCTTGTTCTGTATCTGAGAGTCCTTTTTAAAAGTGAGTAAATGCCCTTCTTTATAAAGTCCCATGATGTTGGTGTTTCTTGGGAGATTTTGTTGGGATTGGATTTTTTGTTTAGTCAAAGAATGTTTGGGTTTATCTTTAGAAGCATGGCAGGTAGTTTGGATTGTGTTAAATTTGTGGGTGAAATCAGATAAGGGTTCCGGGTTTATCGGAGCTTTGAACTCGGTTTTGGAATTGGCAGATATGGCAGCGGTGGGTCGGGCCAGTGGGTATCCGGTTTATGGTGGTGTGTTTGGTGGACCGGGTTAACTCGCGGATCTGCTCCGATTTTTGCAAGAGGGCTAGTTTCATCTCAACTGGCCAAAGATGGGGTTAAGATCGACGGGTTTGGCAGCTGGTGGGTCGAGTTTCGCTGGGTATAGCAGGTCGGAGGAAGATAAGACGCCGTCGATTTGGGCAGCGGGTCTGGGTTAGTTCATTTGGTTTCGGTTTAACCGAACCTGGGTGCGGGTATGGAGTTGGGTGATGGGTATTTCGAGTTGAGGATGAATCGTCAGCGGGGTAGGTGGATGTGGTTTGGAAGGTGGGAGATGGTGGAAGAAGGTTTGGTTGTTAATGGAAATGGGTTTAATGGTGGAAAGAGATAGGAGAGAGAAATGGGTGTGTTGGAGAAGATGAAATGGGAGGGTTTAGGGTGTAGTAAGGTATAGGGAAAAAGGGTGAGGGTGAGGATAGGTGGGTGTGTGAGTGTGTGTAAGATAAGTTAGTGTGTGAGTGTTATGGTATGTGTTAGTTTATGACCCTAAAAATTAACACAACCTAAAAAATAAAAATAAAACAAAAAAATTAAAATCTAATAAAACTAACATCTCAAACTAAAAAAAAATGAAAATAGAAAGAAATAAAATAAAACTCTGTTAAAACTAAAAAATATAATCCAAATAAAATAAAACTCAAGTAAATAAAAACATATATAAAATGAAATCTAATAAAACTAAAAAATAAATTCCTAAAAATTAATCCTAATAAAAATAAAATAAAATAAAATAAAATAAAATAAAATAAAATAAAATAAAATAAAATAAAATAAAATAAAATAAAATAAAATAAAATAAAGATTAAAAATTAATATCAGAATAAAGAAATATAAGAATAAAACTTTAAAAAAATCTAAATAAATCTAAATAATTCCTAAAAATAAAACGACTCAATAAAATATAAAATAAATTCTAAAAAATAAAGATGACTTAAATAAAAATCTAAAAGCAATATAAAATACAAACTAAACACACAGGGGGCTCTGGTGATGGACTGGGCTTGGTGTAGGCTTAGGTTAAGGTTAAGGGGATGGTTCAGAGCATCAGAACTCTTTTGGGCAAGCTCAATGGGACTCTAACTTCACGGTCTCTTTTGATTTCTTCATTTAACGCTTTTGACCGCTATTGCATCGCAATTGTCTTGATTTAGCATGATTTGACATTGTGACTGCTGATTGAGCTGAAAAATAATAAAATACGACATAAGACCATTTTTAATTAAAATGAGTGACTAAAATGCATCTATTCGGGGTATAAAATAGACACTTTTGGGTGCTTATCACACCACTCCCAAACAGAATATTACTAGTCATCGAGCAAGAATAAAGTGAAAACATAGATACGTAACCAAAAGTATGCCACTTTCGCAGGCACTGGCGATTGCACTTAGCATGTGCAACAAGCCGTTAGACCTATAGGTTTCCCTACTGGACGAGTGGTGTCTCGTGAGGGTTTGCAGTGAACATACCCACAAAATTCAAACTTATTTAAATGACAGTATCTGAGTAGATGATGAAATCCTATACAACCCCACTTAAAGGACGTCAAGGAACACCGCATTTAACTATCTAAATAAGATATGAAATTACTTAAGACCAAAAGCGTAATCCTTCCTAAAACTCAGCGTGTGTAGTGTCAAACAATCTTAAGTGTCATTAGGTTCTTAGATCACCTATATAGGATCAACGCTTTGACTTCAATTCTCACTGAATATATCTCTCTGAATCGAACTCTCTGAGAATTGGGTAAGTGTATCTCTCTAGTGTGTGAGGATGTGAGTAAATGTAAACAAGCTCAAACGTCTCACACACTTTATAAGAAATGATGGATACGTGAAAGAAAATTTGATCTCATGAACAAATGCTTAACCACTAAGTCGAGAATGTCGAGTTATTCACCATATAATCTTCTCATTTTCCCGAACACTTTACCAATGGTGAAAATGGGGTTTATGTAAGGTAAGAAGGAAAAATGAAGAAGATGAACGATATGATGGAAGTGTTTTGAGAAGAGTGTGACATAAGAATAACTAATGTCTTCATTTTTCGAATTTTTGATCGCATACTTTTTCTTTTTTTTTTCTTTGCTTTTTTATTTATTTTTTATTTTTTTATTGCGGTGCATTTTTTCTTTTCATAACAAAAATGAAGACAATTTACATTAATAATTTCAAACACTATTTTTTTCTCAAAAATGATGGGAATGGATGTGTGGATGGTATATGAGACATATATGGGTAAGGAAAACATGGAATGATAATAGGTGGAGTGAAGGGTAAAAATGGTAAGTGTATGGTAAAATCAGTTTAATGCTCGGGACAAACTACAAGACACATGTTTTTTACAACTCGAAAGTAATGTCATTCTCAGTGATTTAGCCAAATTTAAAAAAAAATGAGACCATGCAACGACAAAATGTGGTACCCAAAGAAAGTTGAGTCAACTTGTGAGTCGGAGATACGTAAAAACCTTCAAAAAGGTAAAAAGCTCAAATCTCACGGGTTTAAGTCGCCACTAGTGATCTTTAAGGCTTTCGTGAGAATATAATAACTCTTCAACTTTGGATTGTAAATGTGATAGTGCAAATTTGCTGAGTCTAGGACTTCATGGTGCAAGTACGCTTTAAGAGGTATTAATTAATTTAAGGTTAAAAGCGTAATTTTAGGATCGAGTACGGGTATTCCGAGGTTTCTAAAAGAGGGATGATAGACAATTCATGTCATAAAAATTAAATTTAACTGCACAAAATGTTTAAAATCACTTGTTTCTGAATTTTTTTCAAAAGAGGTACGATTTTGATAAATTTTTCACCCCCAAACAAAAGAGAACATCGTCCTCGATGTTTAAAACCATATATAAAAATAAAAGCACAAGGGAGGAAAGATATTACCATAATAAACCGCCAATGAAAATGTACCGCATGGTGGAGTCGAGATAGAACCCGAAGAACAAATGCGATACAAAAATATGTACAAGTCTAAAAAGCAAGTGAAAACCATTGGGTGGTGTAAAACACCACCCCCAAATAGGGTAAGACTCATACTCAGAAATAATAAATGACGGGCTGCCTCCCGGTAGCGCTAAGTTTAATGTCTTCAGCCAGACCGAACAAGTATCACCCTAAAGATAAGATCTATGAAAGTGCGGGGCGGTAGAAAAATTGGGTGATGAGAATCACCCCCAAACAAGACTGAAGCGTCAGTATTGCTGGATAAGGGCTAAAGGGGGTCAATGCACTTGTATAGCAAAGTGCATCACACGGTGCAAAGCATCGGTGGACTTCGGGTGGGTGGGTACGAAGGTATATGGAAGAACTGTAAGGGAGAGGGTGAACAGGCACCGGTCACGGGCCTTATTGAGCGTAAAGGTGAGGGAAACTAGGTCCCTATAAGAATGGTGCTCCAATTGTATGGGGAGGTAAAATGGTATGGCAATAGTAAAGGGGAGGGCCTCATAGAAAGTGCATGACCGTTCTATAAATGGACGAGAATAATGGTCACGGCATGACACGCTAGGGAGATCTAAATGAAAAAAATCAACACCACAAGAAAGTGGTGTGCATAGAGTAACAAGCTCGGCGTCACGTAAGGATATAGTGGCATACATACTCACAAGGATGGTGGGGTCGATGAAAAGTGCACAAATAGGATCGTGGAGCACTAGGATGGAGGGTGGGTGTAGGTGAGGACCTAAATGCTTAGATGTGAAGAGGGAAGGTAGAATAGCAAGGTCCAAATCAAGTGGTGGGGTGGGAAGGGCAGTGGGTGGGTCGAGTGGGAAGGAAGATAATCTAACTCGCGAGTAGGAGACACATAATCCTCATGAGGTGCGGAGTGATCCTCAAGGTCACTCGCAGGAGGAAGTGTGGAAATAAATGAGGGAGTGATCATCCTAGCCACCATTACATCACCCTCTGATGATATTTCAGGACATTGGTGAGCACTCGTAGCCGTAGCTAACCTAAAAGATAGGGGCATGTCAGAGACATATGCAATTGGGGATATGGTAAAAGATCGGTTGTAATGAAGGATTCTATGGAAGGGGAAAGACGAACCTAAATGTTGGGTTCGAGAGAATGGGGTGGTGTGGGATCAGTCTCTTAATCAATGGATAAGTCAACACAATTGTCAACTTGAGGCCCGGACCACGGGGTGGTCTCAACTTCAAGATTCTCAGGAGGATGGGGTTGATCACACTCAAAATAAGTGGCACAAGACGACACATCATCGTCCCACGCGGGAGCAACAACGGGTTGACTTGGGGTGAAATCCGACTCGTTCGCACACTCAAATGCAGTAAACCTGTGTTTAAGCCGTTGAAGGGCTTCAATTTGATATTGAAGAGTGTGCGCGAACTTTTGTAAGAGGCGCTCGAGAGCGGATGTGCAAGGTGGTGGAGAAGTGGTAGTGGGTGGTGGTGGTGGTTGAGGTGGACGCAACTCGCTAGAAACACTAGGATGTGGAGAATACTCATATGAAGTATGGGTAATGGGGTCAAATTGGTCATACATAGGAGAAACATCTCTGTGAGAGACAAAAGGTTGATCAACACGAGGCGCATAGTAAGGGGGCTGATGGGGATGAGGTGCACGCGGTTGCGATGACGACTGTCAAAAATCGTAAGTATCCACAACATGGCGTTGGGATTCATATTGTATGGAAGGATGATCAGGCCTTCATGAATCGAGATCAGATATGTCGTGACAATACGTCGAGGGTGGGTCCAAAACAGTGTCATATGGAAACACTTGGGCAATGGTGGATTCAGATGGAGTGAAAATAAATGGACACTCATGGGACAAGTGATCGACAAGAAAGCAGTGTGTGCACGACGAAGCATGGGATGTGTTGACACTCATCACCGGAGGCAGTGGAATAGGATATGTGGGCGTGGACGACACACGAGTATAAACAGTGGGCATTGGAGAGTTAAAGCCATGAATTAATGAATAGAGGTTTGAATCGGGCTTAACATCAAGTAATGGGAAATGGCCAAAGTACTCCCGTAAAGGATGTTCTTCGGCCATGAGAAGAGAAATATTTTTGGATTTTTAAATATTTTTCAAAAGAAGAGAAAATATTTTTGTGACTTTTGAAAATAAGAAAAAGAAAATATTTTGGGGATTTTTGAAAATATTTTTTTAAAAGAAGGAAAATATTTTTGGGATTTTTAGAAAAAAGGGGTAGAAAACGGACTCGTGATTTGGACGAACTAACGAAAATCGACTACCTAAAGAATGGAATTGGACACACACGAGTTAAGAAAAAAATCTTAACGAGCACATAGCCAATTATTATCTTCAAATTTAGTGAAAGTGGTAGTCAAATTTTAATTAAATCCGCGGGCGAACAAAATTCACGGAATTTATCTTTGTGATCGTCTGTTGTAAAAATGTGTTTCTACGGGGCTAGCTAGTTGATTGATTTTAAATTTAATAACAGCTAGGGTAGTACACAATGGAGAAGCGAGTGAGTCGGGTGATGAAATCCCTTCTCGTCTCAATGATCAGGTCCAGGTCTTAGGTAAATTAATTCATCAAACCATTCAATTTAAGTACGATGCAGAAATTAAAAGCACATAAGAGCAATTAATCACACAAAAAATGAACTCGCTGATAGGAGATTCAGGAGGGATAAAAAAAATTGTACCGACCATGGTTTTTACACACGTAGGGTGAAGACCGAGTTGAGTTGATTGGGAAGAGATTTTGCCTATCTCAGTCATCCCCGGGAGTCCTACCGATCCAAAGTAGAGAGGCTTCAAAATCCTCGCCTTGGGACGCCCTCTCTCTACCTTGTTCGGTTTCCCTTTTCACTTTTTTTGGAATAATTATTACAAAATGAACTGGTGTCAAAATGCACCTTAAATAAAGACACAATCTTCAAAAATCCTATTCAACCAGTCTAAGGAGGAGGGAGGAGGAATAATAATTACAACTAAAAAAATTACAAGTCTTCAATTTTACTCCACGACAAGAAAGCGGCGACGACGCCATTTGATAACTAGCTTTTTGCGTATATCGTTGTCTGCAAAAGCCACTCTCAAAATTCCCTTGAGTACCTACAAAACTTGTCTACAAATAACTCGTATTGCGGTAAGTATGGGTATCAATCCAACTTTCAAGGTGAAATGATTAATGTGAATACTTGCAATTTCATTTTTTTTTATTAAAATACTTTTTTTATTTTTTATTTTGTTTAAAACAATTTCAAGGGAAAAATTAACTAATGCTAAAATTACTAAATGATTAAATAATGAAAAAGAATGTGCAACCAAGTGTGAAATATGTAAGAAGGTCAAGACATGGGATTACATTGCATTGTCAATTATTTTAATTTCTCAATTTATTAATTTGAAATGTTTCGAGATAATATTAAATTGATAATCTAACTCTCGTTATAATTATAAATTTAATAATATCTTTTTCAGAAAATTAATTTAAAAATGTCACACAATGAAAAGTTAGGACTACACTATTTTCAGAAAATTACCCGCTAGGATCAATTTAACGAAAACAATATCAATCCTCAAATTTCAACACCGAATTAATATTCAAATATAGAAAAAATCTATCTCTAGTTCGATTCCTAAATTCAAACATTAATTTTTTCAATTAATTTACTAACTGTGGTTACATAAATTAATTGGTGACAATTAAAATTAATTTACTTAGAAATATAAAATTAATGAAACCAATTAATTAAATTAACATCATACGTAGTGCATCCCACTCCTTGAATGGGGTGTTTAGCCAAACATTCTCATGTTAGAATAAACATCATTCAATAATATCGCAAGAATGAAAAGGAAAGGGAAAGAAATTCAATACGCAAATTTTTCTTGTCGAACTTGTTCATGAAAGTGCATCTCAATCTTCTCACAAATCCAGAACTTGATTACACAAAAAAAAAAACTACAAATGTATTCTAAACCAAACTATTTTTTTTTTTGTATTTTTCTGAATATTTTTATGTACCGAGTATGTACATATTATACACATTGCTTCTCTCTCGCTCTCTGCTTCTTGTTCTGTATCTGAGAGTCCTTTTTAAAAGTGAGCAAATGCCCTTCTTTATAAAGTCACATGATGTTGGTGTTGGGAGAATTTGTTGGAATTGAATTTTTTGTTTAGTCAAAGGATGTTTGGGTTTATTTTTAGAATCATGGCTGTTAGTTTGGATTGGGTTAAATTTGTGGGTGAAATCGGATAAGGGTTCCGGGTTTGTCGGAGTTTTGAACTCGGGTTTGGGTATGGGAAGATATGGCAGCGGTGGGTCGGGTCAGTGGGTATCCGATTTGTGGTGATGTGTTTGGGGGATCGGGTTAACTCGCGAATCTGCTCCGGTTTTTGGAAGAGGGCTGGTTTGATCGCAGCTGGCCGGAGCAGGGGCTAAGATCGACGGGTTTGGTAGCTGGTGGGTCGGGTTTCGCTGGGTATAGCAGGTCGGAGGAAGATAGGACGCCGTCGATTTGGGCAGCGGGGCAGGGTTGGTTCATTTTGGTTTCGATTTAACCGAACCTGGGTGCGGGGTAGGTGGATGTGGTTTGGAAGGTGGGAGATGGTGGAAGAAGGTTTGGTTGTTAATGGAAATGGGTTTAATGGTGAAAAGAGATAGGAGAGAGAAATGGGTATGTTGGAGAAGATGAAATGGGAGGGGTTAGGGTGTAGTAAGGTATAGGGAAAAAGGGTGAGGGTAAGGATAGGTGGGTGTGTGAGTGTGTGTAAGATAAGTTAGTGTATGAGTGTTATGGTGTGTGTGTGAGTGTTATGGTGTGTGTTAGTTTATGACCCTACAAATTAACACAACCTAAAAAATAAAAATAAAAATAAATAAAATAAAAAATTAAAATCTAATAAAACAAAAAAAAACTAACATCTGAAACTAAATAAAAAAAATGAAAATAAAATAAAATAAAATAAAACAAAACTCTGTTAAAACTAAAAAATATAATCCTATTAAAATAAAACTCAAGTAAATAAAAAAATATAAAAAATAAAATCTAATAAAACTAAAAAATAAATTCCTAATAAAAATAAAGTAAAATAAGGATTAAAAATTAATAAAAATTAATATCAGAATAAAAAAAAATAAGAATAAAACTTAAAAAAATCTAAATAAATCTAAATAATTCCTAACAATAAAACGACTCAAAATAAAATATAAAATAAATTCTAAAAATTAAAGATGACTCAAATAAAAATCTAAAAACAATGTAAAATACAAATTAAACACACACGGGGCTCTGGTGATGGACTTGGCTCGGTGTAGGCTTCGGTTAGGGTTAATGGGATGGTTCAGAACAACGGAACTCTTCTGGGCAAGTTCAATGGGACTCTGACTTCACGGTCTCTTTTGATTTCTTCATTTAATGCTTTTTACCGCTAGTGCATCATAGTTGTCTTGATTTAACATGATTTGATGTTGCGACTGCTGATTGACCTGAAAAATAATAAAATACGACATAAGAACATTTTTAATTAAAATGAGTGACTAAAATACATCTTTTCGGGGTATAAAATAGACACTTTTGGGTGCTTATCAAGTAGTAAAGTTAGATAGCATATATCTAAAGATTAATTAACTAGAGTAATTTAATGACATGTTTTCCTAATAACATATGTTAGATGTGTAATCAATAACTGATTTTCAACTACAATTTAGATACTTGCTAAATATTTTCAAATGGTTTTACTTGGGCTCTGAGCTATACTTGCAAAATATTTTCAAAACTTTTAGGTATCGATTCACAGGACACCAAGCTATATGATCTGTTCTAGGGATGTGAAGCTACAACATTTATCGATGCTTGAAAGATTTGGATTAGACACTTCAGTTACATCATTCCTAGAGTATGATGCAATTCAGTTATTTCATTTGGGCGTGTTGCCTCTTCAGACCTTCCCTTTATTTCAGCTCAGACTTTGTACTCAGGTTTACATTCTTCTGATGGACTTTATATTAGGCATGGAAACCGATGGTTTACTCGGTATAATTTTATTCATTATGTATCTTGTGTTGGATTTATATTATTACTACATGAATGGTTAGTAATTATAATTATTTTCAATATATTGTTGTGTTAATAAAAGATAAAATTTAGCACTTGTTTATTTAAAACGTAGGTGGTTAGTAACTTAAATTTTTTTTTACAGTGATGCTAAGAATGAACTAGATGAGACTCTTGTTTTATTTATATAAAGGACTGATCACCCGGTATTTAAATGGGCAGGGTGTCACAGATGGTATCCGGGCATCAGGTTCTAGTGTCATTAGGATCTATGTGGCTTTTGTTTAAGTTTCAGCTTAGCGTTCTTTGATGTAGAGCCCTATTATAAGATTATTGTATTCCTCTGCGTATACGACTTACGTTCTCCTACTATTAAGTATAGTTTATATGATTTATATAAGAGTTCAGTTGGATTTCTTACACCGAATTATATGGGATGACCAACGAGGGTCGTTAAAAGGATAGCAGGATGAGAGGCTTAGCATAAGACATAGAGTATCTTGAAAATAGTAATCGTGATAGAAGTCACCACGATTATTATTCAGACAAGTGAAAATAGGATAATCACTCAGTAACAGTAGTTTCCCTAAGCACTGTCATAAAAAATGGTGTTGTAATTTTAGACTCATCCTGCGTGGTCGGTAAGGGGAGGGGGTCGGAGAGACGCTTTTGAAGAGACATCTATAAGGATTCGGGGTAGAGAAGAAGTGTAATGGGACAATGGGAGGAGAGAATCCAAAGGCAATTGTACAGGGTGGAATGCAATGGCACCCAGAATCAAACTTCGTGCGAAATTTTAGCTCATAAGAGCAATGTTGAATGATGAGAGTCAGTCACCACATATAGAGAAGTATACAAGGAATTAAACGAGAAATTTGGATGCGATTTTATCGTAAAATCTTCCATTCGTTGTTTGGACAAAGATACAAATAAAGTTTTGAAACTTATCAAATGGACAAGATAGAGCCCCACTATGAGAGAGAAGTTGACTTAATCAGCGAACTTTATAACCGACGAAGGGGATATGGAGAAGGGAAAAAGGGTTCGAGAGTTGATAATAGACTGGTGAGTAGAATACACCATCGTGGAGGGGAAATCTGTCTAGGATGAATAGCATCAATGTCGCCAATATTATATGTTTACAAGTTTATAGAAACACTTCCTTAAGACGAGAGCCATAAGGGTTGGAGAATCTAACCGAAGAAAAGGACTTAATTTAACGGTGATAAAGACACGCCACGGGAGGGTATACCTAGTAGGGGGCCGATTTAAATGATTAAAATCAATGGGAGTATTATCATGTGATGGTGGATTTAGTCAGGGCCGTCAAGGCTAGCATCAGGTTCCATAGGGCTAGTGAAGTCAAAAAGGATAAACGGGGGTAGCAAGTGGGGTCAGTCTACCAGGTCCGAGAGGATGACACCCCGACATGGCCAGTGACCAAGAGAAGGGGTATGGTATAAATATATGTCCTATGTGGGAGAGTAGGTCCACCCGTATTGAACTTGTCCACAACGAGAAAGTGAGACCAATCAGACTAAGAAAATAGTTGAGAACGATGCCAGCGAGGCACAGTGACAGGAGGAGTTAGATTTTTGACAGGGGAATCGAGCTATGAGGTTTAGTCCAGAGTGTAAGTGGGCTCAGGCAGTACCGATAAGGTCCTTATTAGCAGTAGCACCTCGTTCCTCATGGTCGTTAGGGCTAAGGGAACAATGGGGGAGACTAGCAGGGCCGTGATAAGAGCTAGATAGATTTTTGGGTCGGTGTTTCACGTGTGGGTGTATAGGACATAAAACAAGGGATTGCCCAACGTAAGGTAGAGAGAAAGTACAGGATAAGATCCTCGATATAAAATCATTGCAACAGATCGTCGGTCAGTTTCAGTACGATAATTACGTTTAAGGACCCAATGATCAGGTAAGGCAGATGGTAAATTGAGGTAATATTTTTGTTTCGTCCTTGCGAGTACGGGATTAGTTTAGGTGGCATGGGCGCATCAAAATATATGATTTTTAACACTACAATTTGAGTGAGAGTCGATTTTAGTGGGTGCGTGGGCGGTATCAGCCTTATCATGAGTGAATTTCCCGTTGGACCACGGGACTTTTCAGTGACACGTGTAGAGGAGCGGTGTGGGAACTAAGAGAATTACTATGTTATGATTTACTACTTTTGAGAGTTAGGAAAGTAGGACTTATTATGAACATGTATAATGACTGTGTACTGTTGGTTTGAACAATAGTTGATTGTGTGATAAGACTGTCATACTCGGTATTCTAGGGTGAGATATATTATTCTTATGAGGCATCGACAGAAAGAGGGTTGAGCCTGCAAAGTCAATATAGCGACCTTCCAGCTCACCGAGAAGGTAAGGCACTGGTGGAACGCCTAATCCTCCAGTGTGATAGAGACTATCGAGTGCGACAACTTCAGGGTTGAATTTTTAGACCGATACTTTCCCCAGGAATTTAAAGATGCTAAGAAGGACGAGTTCCTTTATTTGATTCAAAGGAAGATGCTAGTGAATGATTACCAGATCAGGTTTGAGAGTTTGTACACGTACGCAGATGTAGTGCAGAAGGAAGAGGCTGAAAAGACAAGGGTGTTTGTCAAGGGCCTTAACCTCTGTATTCGGTGGTTCATAGTTAGTTTGATCTTCCAAGATTTATAACTATGGTAAATAAATCCATCAAGCTAGAGTTAGATGTAGAGGGTGGAAAGGCCATTAGGAAGAAGAAGAAGAAGAAGAAGAAGAAGAAGAAGAAGAAGAGGGAGTCTAGCGGTGCTAGGGAAATGTCAGTAAGAAGTCCAGGAGCTGGGCACGAGGTCAGTTTATGAAGCTAAAGGCTGCTATGGGGGTTAGCTTATCATTCGCCCAGTGTACCAGTGACCAGAGTCCCATATCCCCTACTAAGAGGAATTTCTTTATGTGTGGGTACCCTAGTCACTTTAAGAGGGATCGTCTATAAAGAGTCTTGACTAGTAAGAATATTGTCAACTATGTACCAGGCAAAAGTTCTAGAAAGGATAATTTACATCCTAGTCAAGGCCATGTCAGGTACAACAATGGCTAGAGCAGCAGGTTTAACCTTGGATATGCCTACGCCATGTCATAGTCTGTAGTCCCTTCCAGTGATCCATTCGTGATGGAAGGTATGGTGATATTTTTCAACACATGGGTAAAGGTACTATTTGATTTAGGCGCATCACATTCGTTTATCTAGATCCCTTTAGCATTCAGTTTGGGATTAGAGGTAGATCAGTTTTATTCTCCTATCTTCATAGGACTTCTGATCGGTAGTGGTATAATTCTTTATAGGGCCAACTGTAGTTGCGTGATTATGGCATACGACTTGATTTTCATAGAAATAGATGGGTTCGAGGTGATCCTCGATATATATTGACTATTGTGTTTTGTCGCTGCCATCGAATGTCATAGGCATAGTGCCTAAATATCTCTTCCAGACGGGCCTCGCCATTATTTTAATAGTGAGCAGGATGTTATTATCCTTACAAGTTTTCCATCGTCAGTTGGTTAAGCAGTATGGTGGATTAGGATGAGCTGGATGGTATATTGCTAGACTAATCAGTGGTGCGCGAGTTTTTCGATTTGTTTTCGTGTGATCTTCTAAGTTTACCCCCACATCGATACTTGTACTTTGCAATAGGGGTGCACCAAGGCAACACGTCCATCTTTATACCATCTCACAGGATAGCTCAGGAATAATTATAGGAGTTAAGGGTTCAATTAGAGGAATTTACTATCGGGGGATTCATTCTTCCTAGTGTGTCACCTTGGGGAACTCCTTTCCACTTTTCCAAGAAAAAAGACAACTCTATGCGGATTTGGACCAATTATAGGCAGTTCAACAGGGTAATAGTGAAGAATAAGTACCCTATGCCCCGTATCGACGATTTATTCGATCATTTATGTGGGGCGGGTAGGTTTTCAAAGATTGACCTTCGATCCAGGTACCATTAATTGCGTGTTAAAGAGGAGAACATTCCTAAGACATCGTTCCAGACTTGGTATGGACACTATGAATTTTTGGTGATGTCTTTCGATTTGACGAATGCCCAGGAAATAATTATGGATTTTGATGATACCAAAATTGGTACCACCAAGTCAGTATGATAAATAATTTCTAACCAGCACAAAATTGGAGTATAACATGTATAAGAGTGTAGAAAGAGATGAGGCAAGGAGGAAGATAAGACCGGATATAAGTGGTTCAGCCTAAAAATGGCCTACGTGCACTGTGAGTGTGTGAGAATTGCACTAAATATGGGCTCTAACGGACATATATACAATCACCAAAGGTTCTTCTCTCTTCTGTGTAATTTAATAGAGTAACAGTAGGGTTTTGAGTTCCCTCTCCCCCCCTCCCTCCCCCGATGGGGAAGAAGAAGCATATTTATAGTGTTTGGGGGGTGTAGTGCACCGCCAAGCACGCAATGGGTATGTAGGTGGGTGGACCTAATCAATGGGGTTGAGCCACGTTCCTTACTGCAGGCATGTAATCATCATCAAATAACCTCCCCCACGTGGGGGAATAATTCAGTTACAACAAATCTGCATATGTGGAACACATCTCTTGAGCATTTTCTATTGCTCAGCCAACTATAGTGTCATCTCTAGAGGTCTCGTCTAGGCCGAGTATGAGGTTGCTAAGTGACTGCTTGATCTCATGATGAACCTTGGCAAGTGTGACCTCAGCTAGGATGTACAGGCTGAGGTCATTCAGGTAGGGCTCCACTATCATCGACTGGTGAGTGGACAACAAATGTTATTGATGCTACGACCCTCTTCCTAAGGTCTGGGCCAGCTTTTGAGCTGAGGTTGCATGTGAGGCCGACCTTACTTTCAGATAAGTCTTAAAGATGCCCAACCCCCTGGAAGAACCTCGACTGTTGAGGGTCTCGTCCTTGTACGAGGTTATATTTGGGAATATAAACCACCCCTAGCCCTTAGCCTTCTGTGTGAATAGAAGGTTGAGGGGTATATATACTTGACTATGAAAGGATGTTTCTGCTGGATAAGATGTATATGGATAGGCATAGGGACACGTGTCACCCTTGTAATTGGTTAGCATCTATCCCAAGGAAAATGGATTGGTTGAGCGCTTAGGGTTTCGAGACCTGATATTGGCGCACTTTGGGATGTGTGTAGAATCATTACCTGGATATTTAAAAGCCCAAAAAAATCACTTTCTCCTCTTTCCTTTCATTTCCTCCCACCTGTATTTTCTGGTTACCTTCGACTCCATAGCCCATAGATTCTACAACTTGCAAAGCCTTCTTCCCAGGTTGCTTCTTGATATTGCCTCCATTCCAAGGACTTATTCCGGCTCAGGTACTGTTCTTTGCCCCTTGAATTCTTCATTATTGGTTTCCATTCCTTTTTTCTATTTTTTTGGCGACTTCTAAACTTTTTGGCGACTATATCCACCGTTTTTGGGACGTTTTAGGTTAGGAAATTAATTAATTGGTGGTTTTTGGGCTTTATTTGGTTGTTCTCGGGGAGTATTTGGCCTTGTTGCCATTCTTTTTGAGTTTTCAGGTGACCCTCCGGTCACCCTTTCCGGTTGGGTTCATCATCAGTGTTCTTGGTGTTTATATAGGAACCTTTCAAATTCCAAGGGTTTGATCTTTTAGCTTAACTGCTAAAAGTTTTTTTCTTCCATTAGTTTGGTTCGCTCCAAGTGTAGTCTCATTTCTCGAATGCTACGACCTTTATATAAGCTAGCAGAAGAGTTTCCAACTCTGAGAGAGAAGTGTTTTGATGAAATCAGACAGGTAGAATTACCCCAAGTCTAGAGACAAAAGGCCGAGGCTTTCCCCCTTCATCCAATTTTTCCACCTCCCTTAGTTATCATATACCCCCAGTCTGCTGAGGCTTGTGATCTGATGTCTGAGTCGTCGGCTGCAGACCCGATGTCCACCCCTCTAGCTGAGAGTGTGGAGTTATATGAATAGGCCATGGACTGTTCCCCCACTCGTCATCAGGGGTCTGATAATGTAGAGATATCTTCTCGTATCTCATCCTCTAAGGATGCTGGGCCTTCTCACGATTCTACCTGCATTTAAATTATAGAGCCCATTATCGCCTTTCCTCCTTTTATGGATGCCATTCCACTATCAGTTGTTACTAGGTCGAAGTTTAACGAGAGGTGTCCCACTGGTATCACCACCCGCACCCAAGCTGAGGTTGCTGGAGATAACGATGAGGAAGAGAGTGATGTGGACACCTCCACAGCCGCTGGGTATGAGAGATTTATCACAGAGTTCGACCTCTTATCTTTTAGAAACCTTTATGGAATAGGCCCTCTAATCTCCCTGAGAAGGCCACTTAAAGATGAGAGGGCCTTTGACGGCCGAGATAGTGAGGTTTGCGTGTACGAGCAAATATTCAAATTGGGTTTTTGTCAACCCATCCACCCTACGATCTGAGCCATCCTCTCCTAAATAAACCTTTCTCCCTCTCAATTATCTCCTAATGCATGTAGGGTTATGATTGGAGCCATCGTCCTCTGGAAAGTTGCTCATCATACCGATCTTTCAGTTAGGGTATTTATCGATTGCCATACCCTTTCGTTTGCTAAGAACCATTCGGGCTATTACCACTTCGTAGACCAAAGTTTGAGAAAAAAATTGCTTTTGGTCACTCATACCTCGAATCACAATTGGAAACCCCGATACTTCTTTGTCTCGAGTGCCTGGGAGTTGGCCTAAACCAGGCTTACGGGACATCTGAGTCGATAACCCCTCTGAGGTGGGTGAAAGCCTCTATTTTGGCTAAATCTGACCCAGGATTAAGTGTAGATAACTAAAAAAAACATCAAATAACTTCGTAGCTAAGGCCATAATGGGCTTCTCGTCCAGTATGAACATTTGATGACCCCCTATTATCTCTCCCAAACAGGTTTAAGGGGTGTCCCTTTGGCCGAACTTTGTAAGTTTCAAAAATTACAAGTGATGTCTTGTACCTGTATACAACTAATGTACTAACTTCGAGATTTTTCTTTTTACAGAGCGTCCAGAAGGTTTATCATACGACTTTTAGGAAATTTCTTCTCCCAACCTCAGTAAGCTCATTAACAGACTAGCTAGCAAGACTACTCCGCCTTCATCCCATACTAAGAAGAGCGTCGGCACTACCAAGGCCGATGTTTGTGCCAAGAAGAGGAAGGCTCCAGCAAATCCCACTTCAACTCGGTCAAACAAGGCCTAATGCACTGCTCGTACCATCCCTATCTCGACGGATGATGCCTTGGCTGCTCGGTTTTCGCAGCTAAAGATTAATGACCATAATGGGAATAGTCACAGGCTCAAGGCCGCCGATGGTATCGGCGGGATCATCTCTAAGGCTGACAAACATTATCTCTGGACATTCCTCTACTGGTCAAGTTTGCTCTTCACCGGACTGTTCAGGTACTTTGATGCATTATTACCTTTGCCATAATCCTGTTCACACATTATTACTTATGTGTCGACTTTATTTTTTGTAGTGTGTAGTTTCTCTTCACCGTTTGGAAAATTAGACCCTGAAGAGGTTGCCACTGATCCAAAACAGGCAAGATGCCAAAAAGTTTGAGACTGGCTTGAGGGCGGACCTTGGGAAGGTTAAAGGAGCTTTGAAGGAGAGGGACAATGAGATCATCCTTCTGAAGGACGAGCACAACAAGGCTCTGAAGGCCAAAGATGAAAGCATCCAGGCCAAAATTGATAAGGCAGTTAAATATGCATCGGCCAAGGCTGAGGAAAAAATATCAACAACTACAAGACTTCTGATGAGTTTATAAGTTTCGGCTTTGAATATCTTGAGATAAGCATCAAGGTTGCTAGTCGATGGGCTACCCTAAAGCATGGTGAATCTGAGAGCTTATCTCCCAAAGACTTTATTGACCTCGGCTTTGGTGATGTTCGCTTTGCTCGTGCTTTGAGAAAGGTTGAGAATGCTGGGGCTTCCCCTATAGAGACGAGCCCTCTCGAAGTTATTGAAAATGAGAATGGTGTTAATCTTGAGGACGAGGCTGAGGTTACCGATGTTGGGCTAAACAAAATAGCTCCAACTGGTGATGGATCAGTGATACGACACAAATATTGCGTATTTCACCTATTAACCTACGCGTTATTAACCCCCTCAGGTATACTAATCCTTATATTTATACTCGTGAACCAAACAACCTCGAATTTGTATAAATATATCTTTTTCAGGGGTTATTTGAGCTTTTGTAGCTATTTCGATGCTTAGTATGAAGTTTGGACGCATTCCGGACAAGTTTTATACAATTTCGCACGCACAAGGGCATTTTAGTCATTTCAAAATTTAGTCACCTAGCCCAATGTCTTCATGGAAGTTTTATCCCTCCTTGTAATCTTCGCTTGGCCATAAACGGTGCGTGAATCCGATCCCTAACGAAGAAGTTACGAGACTTTGAGCGGAAGAGAAAACCAAAGACATCAAAGCAGGGGAAGCATGGGAGATTGCAGACCTGATGGATCGATCGATTGACTAATGGATTTTATCGATCAACTCCTATTGATTTTATAAATTGATCGAAGACAGTAGGCTGTGACCTGCTATTTTTATGTGTTGTCTTCTTTTTCTTTTCTTTCTTCTTTTCTTTTCTCCCAACCTACCATATAAGAGAGACTTTGTTCTCTTTTGTAAAGATCTTCTTCCATTTTGTCTAGTTTTTAGGGTTTTGTAAGGGAGTTTTAACCCTACTCCATTTTCCATTTCTATGTAAGTTTCTTTGTGTACTATTCATTATCTCTTTAATATAGTTGTTATTTTCATGCATTATTTCCATTGATGTCAGTTAAATTCCTTGTCTAGATTAACTTGTATTTCATTTATTTATTGCTTTTCGAGTGTTAAAGTAGTTTAATTTATGTATCGCCCCGATAAATAAGGTGGGCGTTGTGTTCCGCCATTAATGGGTTTGAGCTCCAAAAACTAGGTTTTGTATAAAATTGCGTTTAATTAAAACCATGCGTATCAAAGTTGGATTGCTATGTGTTTATCTTTCTATGTCACACAATGTTAGAGTTTATATCGACAATCCAAATTTAATCCGCGTGTGACCATTTTCAGTTAAATGTTTAATCTCGCAGTTTTGGGTTAAATTCCTTATTGTGTGATGTCTATGCTTAATTGAAAATGCTCGATTAAATGGCTTTCAAACCTTAACTCTAATTAGTAGTTGTTTCGATCCGTGTGGTGGAATGTGATCTCAATCCTCTCTTTACTTTTGTGTAGCGTAACTTATTCTTTTCTTTTGTCACGATAACCACCCATCACCTTTTCTTTTATTTATTTTACTCTTTTATTCCTGAAGTAATTAAATAATTACAATCTAAAATTCAATCACACCCTGTGGATTTCTTAAGATACTCGACTTACCGCTGTACTTGCCTCGCAAGTGTAGTAGTATATTAGGTTTTTGCATGTAGAGCGGGAGCCGAAATCAACGACAGTGTCCCTACACGAACACTCGGTTTCCTTCCCATCAATCGGCCCCAACCGAAAAATAAGTTCAACATTGAGGGCTTTTATCTTCTTTTATACTTGTTTGTGAAGCTTTTTTTACCCCATGTCTTAACATGAACGCCTATAACCTCGTAGGCTATGAAATTTTTTGTAGACTTTTATTCGTTCTTACTGAAACTCTTGTTCTGTTCCATTATATCTCGTGTTTGCTACTGTCTTCTCACCATGATATTTTATCTCATCATATGATGTTTAAGGTCTGAGATCACCATATAAATGATGTTTAAGGTCTGAAACCACCAACTAAATTACGTTTCATTTGCTTAGTCACCAAATTAATGATGTTTAAGGTTCGAGATCACCAAATAAATGATGTTTAACCTCATAATTCACCAAGCTAATGATGTTTAAGGGTCTGAGATTACCAAACTAATGATGTGCCATCTCATATCCTCCAAATTAATGATGTTAACTTCACCAAACTAATGATGTTAGGGGTCGGAGATCACCAAATTAATGATCTTAGGTGTCTGAGATCACCAAACTAATGATGTTTCATCTCATACTCACCAAATTAATGATGTTAACTTCACTAAACTAATGATGTTAGGGGTCTGAGGTCACCAAATTAATGATGTTTCGTCTCATACTCACCAAATTAATGATGTTAGGTGCCTGAGATCACCAAACTAATGATGTTTCATCTCAGACTCACCAAATAAATGATGTTAACTTCACCAAACTAATGATGTTAGGGGTCTGAGATCACCAAATAAATGATGTTTCTTCTCATATGCTCCCTCTCGTCGTTTTGAGAGTGTATGGATGCGGGTCGTCTCGTCCATACACTGTCGTCCCGTCGAGAGAGGTCTCTGATACCAACACAATGATTTTTAATTTAATGATTATATTACAATGTTCTCGACATCCCATAGAAGAGTTTGTCCCCATCCGAACTGTCATATCACCGAAAACAGCTTAATGCTACTTCACCACGAATGATGTGTTACAGCCTTGAAGCAAATTAATACATACAAGAGGCATTCGTGCACACAAATAGATAACATATCAGAGAACAATTCTTACATTAAACTTCTTTCATTATTTGAGTTTAATCGTATACATAGGTACAAATGGAAAGAAATTGACAAATAAGGGCTTACGAGTAGTATTTTTTAGGTGATCAGCATTCCATGAATTAGAAAATGGTTCCCCTTCCATAAACTCTAACATATATGTTCCCGGAACAACCTCTTCAATCACTTTGTATGGGCCGTGCCAATTCGGGTGAAGTTTGTTAGGCTTCTGCCATGTCTTTTTTAGTATGAGGCTGTAATACCCCGTAATTTTATTGATTTTTATTTAATGGATTAATTGAATTAAATGAGAATTAACCTGGAAATTAATCCGGAGGTAAATACTAGCGAGATGTGAGTTGCTATTTGATTATGATGCTAAAATAAAATATTAATGAGAATATATGAGTATTGAAAATATAAAATTGCCACGAGGTAGAAATATGACAATTTGGAAATTTAGTTGGGACGTGCGTGTCAGTGGCGTCAGGAATGAATTTATTTAAATTAAAAAGTAAATTACATTTTTATCAACCGAATGGTCATTTTGAGTGTGCCAACGTGTTCGAAAGGATTGAAATAGTCAGAAAACACTAGCCGGGAGTTTAGTTTGGGTCCCGGGGCATTTTTAGGCCAAACCGGCATCCCAGAAGGGTATTTTGGTAATTTTAAAAATTGAGGGATTAAAACCCAAGAATTTTAGAGTTAAATTAGAGATTATTAGATGGGACACTAGGGTCTTTACCAGAAAAAGATAAGAGAGTGGGCTACGGGAGTTTTGAGAGAAGTTGGAGAGAGGTTACAAGAGAGCCAAACCAAAGCCATCACCCATCACCACCATTCTGGAAGGATTTGTGACAGAAAAGAGGAGAGAATCAGCCTATAATCACCGACAACAAATCTGAAGAACAAACCTAAGGCAATTGATTTGATGTTATTAAGTTCAATGAATATTTCCTCCATGTTTAGTGTAGAAACTGTATATGCCTTGAAAGTTTTAATGAAAAACCCAATGGGATTGTTGTGAAACTCATGATTTTGGATAGGGATTGCATGTAGAATGGTTATGGACGAATTCAATACGCAAAAATGTAACTTTTGATGATTTAAAAACGGATTAATAAGGAGTCTTGGTAGTCAATTAAATTCGGAGTTAATGTTCATAGGGTTTGGGGCAAGAATTGGGGATTTATGATTATTGCATGTTGATTGTTAAGAATTGACCCCAAAAATATGTTAAGGAGTGACCTAGGGTGATTTAGAATAGTTTAAAAACATTAAAACGTTATTGGGATGATCTTAGGATGTATTTAGAGAAGAGAAAAATGAAGAAAAACGAAGTTGGGAAATTTCTGGGCATACTCTGCCATCTCAATAGAATACCAACGTAGATCGTTCGAATGAGTTTCTAACGAGATTCCAGTACCCCTTCTAACGAGTTCATAGTTCGTTCGAAGCCATTCGTTCGAACGAACTCGTTCGATCGAGATTTTAGTGAATTCTAACGAGTTCACATAATGGTCTTTTAGGCCTGATTTTAGTTTCGAACCTCCCGCAGACTCATTTAATTGAGTGTTATTCTTCCCTTGTTGGTTAATGGGTATAGTAGTGAGATTGGAGTACGTTGAGGATGAAAACTTAGAATTTTATAATAAATCGGGTGACTTCTATGGATCAGGATATAAGTACTTGAATTTGGGACGTGAGAAGAGTTGATAATCGATGATGTATATTTTTCGGAGACTGTAGGTATACTACTTTAATGACGGTATAGGAATGTAAAATATACCTCTATTAATATTATAAGATATCTAAGATGTGTGAATGCTTAGTATATGTGGATATCTGTGTATAACATACCTACCATACTTGCTATCACGGGAGGTCAGCGTTCGATAAGGTCCATCTAATCTTTGTGTAGTACCTCGAGGACATAGGTCAGAGAATGACTTATTGGGGAGTTAATAAGTCTGCTGATCATGGGAGCGTAGGTATGTGCGTGACCCATGTGATGTGAACTATGTTCGCCTCCATTATGTGTGTTTATTACTTATCGAAACGGTTCCTGAGAGATTCGAAATACGTGATCCTTATGTACGTGATGTACCGAAATTTGATAGCAGAGTATGTGTGCACCGCAGCTTAGTCTAGGGGTGCCATTATTGTATATTTATAATGAGATTGATATACTGAAATATTGAAATGAATTGTTTATATATGTACAAGTGTGAATTAATGTAACATCTTTGTAGAGTTAAAAAAATAGGAAAACTCTTAGTAATTATTGTAACTAATTCTGAAGAATGAAGGTAAAACTCTCAGTTTATATTAAGACGTCGGGAATTTAAACCGTGAGTAGTATAGTAAAATCAGATATTGAATTAGACTAGTTAGTTAGTGGAATAACTAGAATGGGTACGGGTACGTAGGAGTGCACAATTAGTTGAGAGGTGAGAAACTCATGTGAGTGCACGCACTATCATGTATTTTATATTCATCGTTTAATGATATTAAACACTTGCTGTATTTTAAACTGTTTTCATAATTGGGCTCTCACCTGTTTGCTTTTAAATCTATTTTCTTGTAAAAACTTTTAGGTGCCTAGCTGCAAGGACACTAAGCTTAAGAGTTCCATTCCAGTGACGTGCTGTTGTTGCTGTGGAAGTTACAGGACCTCGATTATAGACGCCTCCACTTTCTACCTTGACTCCATTTCGAACTCATTTATCTGTAGGGCATGTCGCCACTTCTTTCTTAGTGACAATTTATTTATTCAGTTTCATTTCAGTGTTGGATGTAATTAATTTATGATTCAGACTTTGTATCCAGTTTTATTCAGTATTTTCGGATTATTTCAGAGGAGTGTTACTCCAGACTCATTTATTCCTTTATTATTGTAACGTGAGTGTATTGTGGTTTTGGTATCATTATTTCATAATTTAATACTTGTTGCATGTTAATCTAATTTAATTAAAATTGACAACTCACTTTCTAAATATTAGGTGTCTAGTAATTGTTAAAATATTTTTCGACAGTGATGCTATGAACTGAACCAACTTGACATTTTGTATTAATTTGAATAAAGGAGTAGCTACCCGGTATTTAATTAGTCGGGGTGTCACAGAGGCCTCCTATCTTCAGTGATCTTTGATTGACCCTTTTGTTGTAGAATTTTTCCATTCCCTGCTAATAGGAAGCTTGCCTAACCTCAACATCTTCTCTCTTTTCTTCCAAAAGGTCTAAGTTAAGCCTTCTCCCATCGTCATTCCTCTCAGGTTCATAGGTTTGAATCCTATGAGTAGGCATACCTATTTTTGTTGGCATAACTACCTCTGAGCCATAGGCAGGCATGAATGGGGTCTCCCCTGTAGGGGTCCTCCGTTGTTCTGTAGGCCCAAAAGACTGAATACACTTCTTCCACCCACCGGCCTTTGGAATCCTCTAACCTCTTCTTGATACCATTAAGGATCGTTCTATTTGTAACCTCCGTTTGACCGTTGGCCTGGGGTCGTCCAGGGGTAGAGAAGAACTGCTTAATGCCGACCCTTTCATAGTACTTCTACAAGGAGATGTTCTTAAATTATCGGCCATTATCGAAAATTAAAGTGTTGGGTAGACCGTACCTACAGATGATGTTCTTCCAGATGAACTGGAAGGTCTTCTTCTTTGTAAATGATATTATCAGCTCAACTTCCACCCACTTTGATAAATAATCAATCACCACAATCAAATAGCAATAATAGTTCAAGGCTCTAAGTAGTGGTCCAATAATGTCAATCCCCCAGACCGCAAAGGGCCAAGGAGAGGTGATAGACGTAAGAGGTTGATGAGGCTGCTGGGGTATGTTGGCGAACCTTTGACACTTATCACATTTCCTAACATGGGTTGTTGCGTCTTTTGCCAGCGTCGGCCACCAATACCCCTACGTTATGATCCTATTAGACAAGGGTTTTTCTCCAATATGGATGGAACACGACCCTTCATGCACGTCTTTCTGAATGTACTCTACCTCGGATGGGTAAACACATCTGAGGAGAGAAAGTAAAAATCCCATTTTATATAAAATGTCTCTTAAGAGGGAGAACTTGGCAGCTCTGTACTTTAGCTTTTTCCTTTCGTATTTAGACTCTGGTAACTCCCCATCTCTAATATATCGTGCTACGGGGTCCGTCCATGAGTCCACTAAGCTCAGACTGAGACAAAACTCCACAGTGCTCTCTTCCGCTTCTATTGTTGGTCGTGGAGAACTTCTACAGGTACCGCATGCCTTATTTTCATTCTCGTTGCAAAAGATAATCTTGTAAGAGCGTAATCATGGCTATTTTCTAGTCGAGGTATCCTCTTCATCTTTACTTCATCAAACTGCTTTAACACTCTCTTCACTCTCCCTTAGTATTTTTCCATTCTATCATCTTTAGCCTCATAAGCCCCCAAAATTTAGTTGATAACCAACCTGGAATCACTGTGGATAAGAAGTTGACTAACATTGAATGCTTTGGCAAGGGAGAGTCCTGTAAGTAGATCTTCATATTCAGACTCATTGTTAGAAGCTTTGAAGTTGAACCTTGGCACATATTCAATATAAGTCCCATCTGGGGCCGACACAATCAATCCCGCTCCGCTTCCACTTTCACTTGAGAAACCATCAACGAAAATATTCCAGATGGTTCCATTCGGTGAGAACTCTCCCTCTGAAATGTCACCTTCCTTGATGGGGTAACGTTCCTCTTCGTTTTCATACACTCTACTTCTGGATAGATTGGGTCAGGCTTAAGTTGAAAGAGGACGCATTATGACTTCTGGCCCATTAGCTGCTACTTGAGAATCCCGAACGTCGGCCTCATCCCAAGTAAACTCAGCTATAAAATCAGCAAGTGCCTGACCTTTAATGGTTTTCCTAGGATGGTAGATGATGTCAAATTCCCCCAATTCAATATCCGAGGACATTAGTCTTCCTGACTTCTCTGGCTTATGAATCACCTGTCTGAGGGTTGAGTCAGTGAGAATGACCATGGTGTGCGCTTGGAAGTAAGTCTTCATCTTCCTTGACACATGGATCAATGCATAGGCCAGTTTCTCCATCCAGGGATACCTCAGCTCAGCCCCCTGGAGTGCCTTACTATTGAAATATACAGTCTTTTGGACATCCTCTTACTCTCTGATAATCGCCGCGCTGATGGGCGACTTAGATACAGCTAAATAAAGATACCACCTTTCTCCCAAGACAGGTCTAGATAAGAGGAGTAGAGAGCCGAGGTATAACTTTAAATCCTTGAAAGCTTTATCACACTCTCCATTCCATTCAAAGGCTTTTATCAAGATTTGAAAAAAAGGAAGGCATTTATTAGTGGCTCTAGAGACAAACATGTTCAATGCTGTTACTCTTCCAGTAAGCCTCTGCACGTCTTTAATGATTATTGGGGTCTTCATCTCCAATAAGGCCTTAATTTTTTCAAGATTGGCTTCTATACCTCTCTAATTGACTATAAAGCCCAAGAACTTTCCTGTCCCCACACCGAAGACACACTTGACGGGGTTGAGCTTCATTATGTATCTATTCATGGTATCAAATGTACGTTCAAGGTCGGCCACATAAGTATTGGCCTTGAGGATTTTAGTCAACATATCGTCGACATATACCTCCATCATCTTTTCGATCTAGTCTGCAAATATCTTGTTGACCAACCTCTTATACGTCACCCTAGCATTTTTCCAACCCAAAAGGCATGACCTTATAACAATAGGTCCCCTTGTCAGTAATAAAAGTTATCTTCTCTAAATCGGCTGGGTCCATGGATATCTGATTGTAATCAGAGTAGGCATCCAAGAAGCTCATCATCTCATGACTGGCCACTGCATCTACAATCTAGTTAATCCTTGGCAAGGGGAAGCTATCTTTGGAGCATGCCTTACTCAAGTCCGTGAAGTCGACGCACATCCTCCACTTGACATTGGACTTAGGGACTATGACGATGTTTGCTAACCAATCTGGAGAGATGACCTCACGGATGAAATTTTCTTTTTCAAATTTCTTAACCTCTTCTATGATAACGCCATACTTCTCCCATGAGTAGATTCGTCTTCTCCGACATGTCGACTTTGAATCCTCAGCCACATTCAACTTATAACATAAGATCTCAAGGTCGATGCCTGGCATGTCTGCATGACTCCAAGAAAAGATGATTTATCTTCTCTTCAATAACTTGATTAAATCATTTTTAGCTTTCGGTTTTAAGGCTTTGTCGACCTGAACAGTTTTCCCGGCTCATCCTCATTGAGGACGATGGATTCTACCTCTTTCGTGACTTTTCCCTTCTTAAGTTTCATCTCGTTTCTAGGATCAAGGGTGTTAATGTTGTACGTGGCTCTTGATCTCTTATGCGGTTATCTTTCCTCGACTGAGTTAAAGTATCTGTGATTGAATAATTCTTTATCTCATTTATAAGGCTGAACCACTATAAAATTCTTTATCTCATTTATTTATCTGTGATTGAATAATTAGAGTGATCTAATTTTTTACATCAACAGATTGGCGCCGTCTGTGGGAACGATTGTTATTATCGTTTTTTCACCAAGAATCATTCCTCATCAATGGCAGATAATCCGAAATCTAGCAATCGAAACGCTGGAAATGCTGGAAATCTTCCAAATCCTTCGACACCTCCAGATCTGGCTGGAATTATGACAAATCTGGCTCAAGGACAAACCGCCATGCAAGAGACGATGCGACAACTCATACAAACCCTTCATAGCGGTGAACTTGCACATTCGGGACAACGAAGTGGTCAGAGGCAAACCTATTTACTTTCTTCACGATCTAGATGTACAGATGTGCATCGTAATGAGGAATCTGATGATTTCTCTTATCAACCTGGGCGAACTTCATCAATGCGGGCTACACATACTGAGCAACATATCACTCTCTCTCCAGAGAGACCTAGTGCCTTGGAGAGATTGAGCAGGGTATCTCCTTTCAGCCGACTAGGTCCTAGGAGGAATAGGAGTCCGCCTAAGACCATGTCGAGGAGTTTTCGATAACCATCAGATCTAAGAGAAGGATCAGCGCAATCACGACCAGTTGCTCGTCAAGATAGATCTCAAGAGGCCACTTCAGAACAATCAATTGCTCGAACTAATAGACCCGAGGAAGGAAATGATGCGTGAAAAGGTTTCATTCAACGGTTGGGGGATAGATTGGGAGAAATGGCTAAGGCGAAGAATCCCCTACAACGAACTTTTGTTCAAGGGACACCTTTTGTCAAGGCTATTGTGGATTTTCCTACACCGTCAAAGTTTAAAGCACCCGTAGTGACCCCTAAATATGATGGAAAGACAGATCCTGTTCTTCACATAGAGCAATATTAAGCTGCTGCCGACATCTATGCTGTCCCTGACGAGATGAGATGCAGAGCATTCTCAGGAACTCTTACTGGATCTGCCCAGATATGGTACAACAATCTTCCTCGGGGTAAGATTTCAACTTTCTTTCAGTTGGCCGAGTTGTTCATTGGCAATTTCAGTTTTGGAGCGAAACCAGTAAAATGAGTAGCACACTTGTTAAGTGTTAGACAAAAATCTGGTGAGAGTACTAGAGATTACATAACTCGTTTCAATAACGAGAAGCTGGAAGTCATAGATTATGAAGAGAAGACAGCAATCACCGCCTTGATGAGTGGGTTGTTACCTAACAAGTTGTACTACACCTTGGCCAAAGATCCACCTACAACTATGTCAGAGTTGATGGTAAAAGCGGCTAAAACCATGAATGCCGAGGAGGCTATGGCTGCGAAGAAGAATATGGATAAAGAGACCAAGGAGGAAGGCGACAAATCTAAGAAGAAAGAGCATAAGGGCAATGGCGGTGAAAAACATTCCAAGAATAATAAGTCATCATGGGAAGTCCTGAAGAAATTCGATAATTATACTTCTTTGAAAATGGGTATTAATCATGTCTTGGAAGAAATCAAGAATAACGAGGAAGTAAAGTGGCCAAAGAAGCTGAGGTCAGACCCTGACACGAGGAATAGGGAGAAATATTGTGAGTTCCATAAGGATCATGGCCATATGACCAAAAATTGCATAGCTCTTCAGAACGAGATTGAAACACTCATCCGAAGAGGGAAACTAGCAAAGTATGTTGATCGGGGAGGTGAAAGAAGAAATAATGACCGAACTAGAGAGAGGTCCAGATCTCCTCGTCGAGCAGAGGAGAAAAAGAAGAGAGACCATGAAAATGATCCAGATGATGACCCCGATCTTCCCAAGAAACCAAGGCAGCCAGAACGAGAGGTATTTTCCATACGTTTTGGGTCATTTGATTGTAATGTCATTACAGGAGGAGATGCAGGAGGAGGAGACCTCACTGCAGAAAGAAAGGCTTACCTTGGAGAGGCTCAAGCTTGTTCATATATTCAGCGAATAAATTTGGCTGAGGAGGATCGCCCGAGGAAGATAAACAAAGAGAAGCTGGCCATTGGTTTTTTAAAAAACGACCTGGCAGGTGTTCTTTACCCTCACGACGACCCTTTGGTGATCAAAATGAGGATGAAAGAAATAATGATTTCAAGGGTTCTGGTAGATAATGGTAGTTCGGCAGATATCATGTTCTACTCATGCTTTGACAGTTTAAATTTGAAATTATCTCAATTGGAGCCTTATCACAGACCCCTCCTGGGTTTTGCTGGCGAGAAAGTTTTTCCACTTGGGACGATCAAGTTGGATATATTCATTGGAACTTGGCCTTCTTGTCGAACAGAAAGAATACGCTTCTTTGTGATGGATAAAAATGTGCAATCAGCTTACAACATCATCATGGGAAGAGTTGGTTTGAAGAAGTTCGAAGCGGTCCCATCTACAGTACATCAGTGCTTAAAATTCCCAACAAATTTTGGAGTAGGAGTTGTGAAAGGTGATCAAAAAGTAGCTTGAGAATGCTATTATTCATCTGCCGAGCAAGAGGAGCTTGAAGAGTTAAGGAAAAAGACTACTACCTACCAGGTGGAGGAAGGTACAGAAATTGAAACACTTGATCCCAGAGATGAATCCCAACTTGTAAAAGGACAGGTGGTGGAATCTACAGAAAATGTTATTCTGGACGAAGAGCACCCTGAACGAGTAACCCAGATAGGTTCGTCGTTGGATGTTTCAATAAAACAGGAGTTGATAACTTTCTTGAGAAACAGGAAGAAAACTTTTGCAAGGAGTCATGAGGACATGCCAGGAATAGATCCAAACTTCTTATGTCATGAGCTGAATGTAAATAAGGAGATCAAACCTGTAAAGCAGAGAAGAAGAGTATTTAGTCCCGAGAAGAATCAAACTATATAAGAGGATGTCGACAAGCTCCAGAAAGCCCAATTCATTGAAGACGTGAAATATCCAGACTGGTTAGCAAACGTGGTGATGGTAAAAAAGAAAAACAATAAATGGAGAATGTGTGTTGATTTCACCGATCTCAACAAGGCATGCCCAAAGGATCACTTTCCATTGCCCAGAATTGATCAACTAGTGGACGCCACCTCGGGACACGAGCTGCTCAGCTTCATGGATGCTTACTCTGGCTACAACCAAATCAAAATGAAACCTGAAGACAGGGAAAGTACTTCTTTTATTACCCCTAGGGGAACTTATTGTTACAATGTTATGCCTTTTGGTTTGAAAAATGCAGGAGCAACATACCAGCGGCTGATGAACAAAGTTTTTGCCGAACAAATCAGTTGCAATATGGAAGTTTATGTCGATGATATGCTAACAAAGAGCAAGAAAGCTGTTGATCATCTAGTTGACTTAGGTCAGACCTTTGATCAACTGGATAAATACCAAATGAAGCTCAACCCGACGAAGTGCACATTTGGAGTACAAGAGGGAAGGTTCCTCGGGTACATCGTCAACCAACGAGGCATTGAGGCAAATCCAGAAAAGATCAAAGCTCTTTTAGGGTTGCGATCTCCAACGACGAAGAAAGAGGTGCAGAGTCTTACAGGACGAGTTGATGCACTCAACAGATTTGTATCCCGAGCAACTGATAGATGACTTCCATTCTTCAAGACACTTCGAAAAACTTTCGAGTGGAATGATGAATGTGAAAAAGCCTTTCAAGACTTGAAGAAATATTCGGGAGCAGCTCCGCTGTTGTCCAGGCCAGTAATGGGAGAAAAGTTGTACTTATACCTGGCAGTATCAGAGAATACAGTCAGCTCGGCATTGATCAGATTGGAGAATGGAGTCCAGAAACCAATTTATTACACAAGTAAGGCTTTCCGAGGTGCAGAGATCAGGTATCCAAAGCTGGAAAAATTGGCATTGGCATTAATTGAAGCAAGTAGAAGAATGAGGCCATATTTCCAGGCCCATACCATCGTCGTGTATACCGACATGCCATTGAGACAAGCCCTTCATAAACCAGAAAAATTAGGGAGACTGATGTACTGGGCAATAGAGATCGGTGAATATGATATTGTGTATGAACCCAGATCATCATTGAAAGGGCAAGCTGTAGCAGACTTTATAGCAGAGTTTACATATCCTGATACCCCCGAGGAATAAAAGTTGCTCGCTGACCAACCTGTAGATGTTATAGGATCAACAGACATAAGTCCAGACCAACCCCGGTTGGTAAAAGGGCTTATGGATGTAGAAAGATCATCAAATTCAAACCCAGACCAACTCCGGTTGGTAAAAGGGAGAGAAGAGATGGTCGACAAGGAGCGAAAATTAACAGGGGAGGATGAAAGAAAACAACAGATATTTCACCGAGGAACTCTGTCAGATAAGAAATTTGAAGACGAGTTACCTACATGGAGACTATATGTAGATGGGTCATCTTGCACAGCAGGTTGTGGAGCAGGGATTGTTTTGAACACCCCAGACGAGATTGACATAGAATATGCCCTGCGATTCCAATTTAAAGCCTCCAATAATGAGGCTGAGTATGAGGTTATGATAGCAGGTCTTAATTTAGCAAAGATTATGGAAGCACAACAAGTGATGGTTTTCAGTGATTCTCAATTAATTGTGAATCAGATGATGGGAACATATGCAGTTAAAGGAGAATTAATGGTCAAGTATCATGCAAAGGTGATGGAGTTGTTGGCAGAATTTGATGCCATTCAGTTGATCAGAATACCGGGAATGGAAAATGCACAAGCAGACGCACTGGCCCGACTAGCATCAGCTACTCGTACCAAGCTGCATAGAACGATACCAATTGAAGTATTAGAAATTCAGAGCATAGATGAAGACTTGACGATGAATGTTATTACCCTTGATTTAAGACCATCTTGGATGGATCCCATCAGAGCATATATTGAGGAGGGAGAATTGCTGGAGGACAAGCTTGCTGCCAAGAAATTGAAGTTTAAAGTTGCTCGGTATGTACTAACTAATGGTGTTTTGTATAGACGAGGAATTATGGTAGGTTTGCAGAGATGTGTACATCCCTCCGAGGTGAAAGAATTGATTGAAGAGATCCATGAAGGGTCTTATGGAGTACATGTAGCAGGTCGGACACTTTTACAAAGGGTGATGACGCAAGGGTACTACTAGCCAACGATGAGGGCTGATTGTATAGCCTATGCCAAAAGATGTGATAAATGCCAACGTTTTTCTTCCATCCGACGTACTCCATAAGAATTGTTGACACCCATAACTTCCCCTTGGCCATTTGCCATGTGGGGAATGGATTTGGTTGGACCACTGCCAACAACCCGAGGAAGATTCAAGTACCTCGTCGTTGCAGTGGATTATTTTACTAAGTGGGTAGAAGCTGAGCCACTTATTGATATGACATACGAGAAGGTATACCAGTTCGTTTGGAAGAACATAATCTGCCGATATGGTCTCCCTCATGCTTTCATCACAGACCATGGAACACAATTCGATAACGAGGAGTTTGCCGCCTATTGTCATCAGTCAAACATTTTGAAGATTCATTCAGCACCGAGCCATCCTTAAAGCAATGGACAGATCGAAGTGACGAACAGAACATTACTAAATGGTTTGAAGAAGAGGTTAAGTGAGACTAAGGCTAATTGGATTAATGAGCTACAGTCAGTATTGTGGGCTTACCGAATAACTCCTCGAGCAGCAACTGGAGAATCACCATATATGCCGGCGTTTGGAAGTGAGGCTGTAATACCTGCCGAGTTGGGTCTTCCAACACACAGAGTGATGAATTTCAATTCCCCAGTCAGCGACTTAATGAGAAGATTGGATTTGAATATGCTCGAGGAGGTTAGAGAAGAGGCAGCCATTAGGAATGCTGCTTACCAACAACGAACAGCTCTGTTCTACAACAAGAGGGTGAAGAAATGCGACTTGAAAGAAGGAGATTACGTGCTAAAAAAGGTCATTCAGAAGCACAATAAATTGGAAGCAAACTGGCATGGACCTTACCGAGTTACAGAAGTTATTCAACCAGGAACTTACCGCATAGCAACTCTAGAAGGAGAGGAATTTAAGAATGCATGGAATGCTGAACACCTACGCAAGTATTATTAGTGATGTAAAATGTAAAGCAGTTCCATCAATATGAATAAAATGATGATGTTTCGCCATCCTCTTTCTTTTATTGGAAGTGTTTCGGGGAATACTAGTGTGCAACACTACGCTGTTCAGCAATAAAAGCAACACCGATAGTTCAAACCCAGATCAACTCCGATTGGTAAAAGGGCGAGAACAAACTATACTCCTTTGGTTAGGAGGCGTACATTAGCTCAGACCAACTCCGGTTGGTAAAAGAGTTAGTGGATATGATAGTTCGAACTCAGACCAACTCCGGTTGGTAAAAGAGCGAGAACACGATAGTTCGAACCCAGACCAACTCCGGTTGGTAAAAGGGAGAGAACACCTCATACCCTTTGGTTAGGAGGCGTACATTAGCTCGGACCAACTCCGGTTGGTAAAAGAGTTAGTGGACATGATAGTTCGAACTCAGACCAACTCCGGTTGGTAAAAGAGCGAGAACAAACCATACTCCTTTGGTTAGGAGGCTGACATTGGCTCAGACCAATTTTGGTAAAAGGGCAAGTGGACACGATAGTTCGAACTCAGACCAACTCCGGTTGGTAAAAGAGCGAGAACATGATACTCCTAAAAAGGCCAATCTCGGTTGGTTAGGAAACAAGATATGCTCTCAAATGCCAACTTATGTTGGTCGGGAGGTAAGATTATTATAGAAAATACAAAAGTTCCTCGAAGAACAAAATATTCCAAAATGAACCAAGTATGGTTGGTCGGGGATAAAAACCCACTAACCGTAGTTGGTCGACGAAGAGAATTTATCGACCTTGATTGGTCGGACACATTTTAAAAACAAAAATTTACCAAATATGGCTAGTCGGGGATAAACTCTCACTAACTATAATTGGTCGACGAGCACAATTTAACAACCTTGGTTGGTTGGAAAATTTTTAAACATTCTTATACCCACTACTTTATTATCAGGTGATTGAGCAACATAACTGATACTTATTACTAAGTTGGTCGATGAACCACACAATATTGTTATGCAGGCACAAATATAAAGTGTTTGACCAGCACAAAGCAATAGCAATACAGATTTGCAAACAAAAAATGAAAGTATTTCATTAAAATTCAAAATAAATTACAAGTTACATATGTGTACTAACTGTTATATCAAAAATTCCTATTCTATTAGTTTTTTCCCCTCAGCCTTCGATACAGGTTCCTCGCCAGCAGGCGGATCATTTAAAGTCTGAGGAGAGTTAATGAAGTTCAAGTCCTTCAGCATCCTAACGTTCATAACAGAAGGACGATCTAGAAGATGCTCAGGACGAGAAACCTCAAATTGAGAATGTAAACTGTAGTCACCAAGGTATTTAGCAAGTAATCTCCGAGTAATGGCACGAGCTGGGATCCACTCCATGTCCAAATTAAATGGTGGCACAGGTAAGTCAAGCAATCCGGGCTCGTAATAGTCCCACAAATAATGTCCCTGCTCGAGTTTTAACACACATAAGGCATTCAGCCAGCCTTGTTTGTAGCCCTCATTATTGGCATTCTGGATACGAGCATCTAAATGGAATAGTGCCTCGTTGTACCCAGCCATCCAGAACTCCCTGGGCTGTTTATGGAATTGAAACGTCAACCTCTCAAGCTTCTCATGAAGACTCTGGATGAAAATTTTATTAGTCTCCAATGCTGATTCCTTTGTAGAGATTTGTAGTTCCAATTCTCTAACTTTCTTGGACAGTTCAGACAAAGCCCGATCTTTTGCATTCAATTGGTACGCTTGATTTTCCAATGCTGATTGAGTACGAGCTTCTTCAATAGTAAGACGAAGAGCTCTTGGTCGTCCCCGAGCAGGTGGAGTACTTTGTTCCTCGACCACATTCTGTGCAACTCTTCCTCGTCCACGAGAACCTCTTCCTCGTCCTCGAGTAGCAGTGGAAGTACCAGACCTTCTCAAGGTGTCCAACTCTTGCCTTAATTTGGCATTCTCAACCTCTAGAAATGAAAATCCCTCGTCAGTCACTGGGATTACAGCTGTTGAAGAAGAAGCTACGGACTTATACTGTGCTAGCTCTTTCTGCAAATTGTTATTCTCTTGCTCCAGCAGCTCGGCAATCTGTCTACATGCTTCAACTTCACCCCTTAGGGTTCTCTCCCTGACATCATACCCAGCAAGGATCTTTTTGTGGCCTGTCTCGGAAGAAAGCTGTTGATACCTCTTCTCATACCCCTCATGCAAAAGGGCAGTTAATTCCTTGTATTGATTCTGAAGATCTTCTAAAGTACATTGAAGATCCTCGATCATTTCATAGTAAGCCACGTTATTGGCCACAGCTCGATCAAGTAAGCCCTTCAGGTACTGATTAGCTTCGACTGCCTGCTCTGAAGCATCATGACCAAGGATGTCGGCAACTTCTGATGCACTTAGTTCTGTGTGACCAGACTTATAATATTCATGACATTGCTGCATCAGCTTTGTGTCATTAGCAGACAACAGATCCATCCTGGCCAGAAACTAACAGAGAAGGAAAAAGTAATTATCAAAAAGAAGATCAAGGTAGAGTACAGATAGAGAAGAGACAATCGTATGGAAAGACTCAAATTTTATTAGATCATAGTGCATGGTTATAAAGATCTTGGTTACATTTGAAAAAGAAGAAAAATAGAAAGAGAATACCGAACAACTTCACACCTTTTCCTTGTCTCCCAAGACTTTCTCGGGAGGCTGGGATGAGGAGCTCGGTTGCTCGGTGGGAACAATGAGTTGATCGGCTGGAACTGGAACTTGTTCAGGAGGAGCAGGCATAGATAAAAGCTCCTCGTCAGCAGGCTGGGTAGGGATAGAATCACCCACTACCATTGAAGATTCTTCGGAGGCAGCTTCATCCTCTTCTTCATCTTCAATAGCTGGGGGAGGACCAGGGAGATGTTGTTGAAACAGTTCTGAATCCTCATTAACTTTCAATTCTTGAAGGGCAGCAACCCAACCATCTCGGAAGTATTTCAAACTCGCATACTGCACCTGGGTCATCATGGCTGCTACCCCCTGTCCCATCCTTTATCCCAACCGGTACGAAAAGATTTTTTCACAACAACTTTTCTTTTCATTTTCTCCGAGGAGAGCTTCTCGGATAGAAGATCCTCGGAGGCTTTCAACTTGGCCTCCACCTCCTCCTTCTGGCGATTTACTTCTCGCAAAAGGGTTAGCTCTTCCTCAGCCGATTTCAACTTATTTTAAAGCTCCCCAAAGTTTATGAGCTTCTCGGCATACTGTTTATTCTCTCTCTCCAAGTCTTTCACCTTATTTCCCAACTGCACCTTCTCTGCCTCAGATGCAGCCAACTTCTTCTCCCACCCAGCTTGATCCTCGTCATAATATTGGCGAGACTCCTTCAAAGACTGGGCCAAACCCAGAAAAGCATCCTCCACTCCAAACGAGGAGCTAGAAGCCTTGAGTGCTTCATCTTTCTTCACTATGGTGTTAAAGCAACTCACCAGCTGAAAAAGAAGGTAATGATAAGTCAGTGCCGAGATACATATATTGACTGAAAGAAAGAAAAATTCAGGATAAGAGAAACTTACTGAAGCAATGTGACGAGTATCTAGGGATGTCAGCATATCCCTAGACATGTTTTCTTCAATTCCTTGGACTTCAGGAATGGTCCAAGTCTTTACCGAGCTCATTGCAGAACTCGGAGGAATAATGGTTGGAACACCAGCTCCACTAGCTTGGAGCTGGGGAATGGTTTCAGAAAAACTAACCGAGGAGGACTTCTGCAGTCTCCTCAATGGCACTTCAACAGTCTCAACCAAAGAAGAACTTTTGGTTGGGGAAATGGTGATCACTTCCACAGGTGCATTTTTCTTGCTCGGAGCCACTGGGGGCTTCTCGGCAGCCTTCTGAGGAGCAACAGAAGGGGCAGCAACTACTTTCTTTGTCCCCTTTTGGACATCTGTTTTGTTTCTTTTACCCTCTCCAGCAGAGGTAGTCTCCTCAAAGATAGCAGGAACTCTCCTCTTGCCCATCTTTTGACTTAGAGGAATGTGAGATTCTGGAGAAGAGTCCTCAGAAGCTGGGAATGGTTCACTAATGCTGACCACAGGACGAGCAATAAAGGATGATGTATAGCTCCTGTACTGCAACAAGTATGAAGCAGACCTGACGTGCTCGTCTGCAACCTTCTGATGCAACTTCCAGATAAGTTTCAAATGCTTAATGTTAACTTCTGATTCTTTTGGAATTTTTCTCTTACTGCCAACTGCAAACAAATACATTTTGAAATGTCAATCACGCATTTATTCAAACATAATGAAATCATAGTTTCATAAATAAAATAAAATGAAAATAACCTATCCCGTTGCCATATGGAGGGCATTTGGGACCTTCATATACTTCGTGTCCAACTAAAGGGGCATGTTGCCAATTTTTGATAACTACCCCATATTCAAAATAATCCCTATTAGCATCAGGGAGATTGACTACTAAAGCCCTATTCAAAGATCTAGTTTTTAAATAAAAAACATTGTCTAGAACAGCCCATCTATAACAGTACATAATCTCAGGAATTCCTATACGAGTTCCATGAGTTTGATTTAACCTATGCACCCCATTAACTATTCTCCATGTATTGGGGGCTATTTTTGCAGGAACAACATCGAAATACTGACAGAACTCTAAGCACAAAGGGTTTGGTGGAAAAGAAAATCCACATTCAGCAATAAAGAGGCTGGGGAATCAATGTCCCTCAGCCAAGTTAAAATAATTTGAAGGCTCAGAAAGATCCTCCACAGTTACCCAAGATGGAATAGAGAAATCAGAACGGAATTTCTCAAGAGATTCAATAATATAAACCATGGTGAATAAAAGAAATGAAGAAGAATGAAGAAGATCTTACAGGAAAAAGGGAGATCTGTTGACAACGAACGAAAACAAGGATGAACGCACAAGAGAAAGAAAGACTATGGAAAACTCGAAAGCAGAAATTGGAAAAGGTAGAAGACGGTGATATTGTCTATGAAGTTTAAATACTTTGCCTTGGGAAACGGCGAAAGAAATGATTACAAAAAGGAAACTATTACGCTACCGGCGGCTAAAAGGACAAAAAATGCACGAAGATCGAAGCGCTTATAAAAATGCAAAAAGGCGGATTCTGCGAATTTGGAAGGAAATTCAAATTCGGAGAAATCTTCCTAAAAACCAGGAAGATCATTTAATATTGCCATATACCGAGAAAGAATGTTCCATACTCCTCAAAGTTCAAAATATGAAACATTGGGGGCTTCTGTTGATACCAAAATTAGTATGCTGATATGGACGAATAATAAGAAGACACGTGTCAATCTACGTGGCACAATAGCAACGAGGAAGTTTATTCCTCCGACCTAATCATACTCACTCCGAGCAACAAGTGTACTCCGAGGAACTCCATCTCTCCGAGGAACTCTTGAACGACGAGCAACTAAGGCGGTTCGAGCTGCATCTCGACCACAGCATTGATTGCCAGATAATCAACAGTTCAACTATTCATTGAATGCTTATCATCTTAACGCATACGCTTGAAGAGCATTAAATGAATTACCCTTTCATATGTATATCATTTAATATATCACCCTTTCAGATATAGCCTCAAGGCTATAAATAAATTGTATTACCCTCATTCAAAGGGACTGGAATTTCTGGATAGAACTTGTAATCGAGAATTCCCAAAACACTCAGCAATAACATAACAGTGGACATAGGCCATTCTTATAAGGCTGAACCACTTTAAAATTCTTTGTCTCGTTTATTTATTTATGATTGAATAATTAGAGTGATCTAATTTTTTACATCAACAATTACCAAGGGATGAACTTTTTTCCCACTGAATCCTATTAAAGGATGATGACATGGGACAAGTCTAGCTTGACAAATACCCAAGCCTTTGAAACATGGATAGAACATAACATTTGCAGAGCTTCCTCCATCTACTAAAATTCTTGGCACTTAATAACCATGCACTCTAGTGGTAATAACAAGCGGGTCGTCATGGGGTGACCGGATACTCTTGAAGTCTAGTTTTGAAAAATCGACTACGAGGGTTTCTATATCCACCTTCTTCCTCTTCCCCTATTATACATTAATGAAGGTTGAATTCATAACCTCATCCCTAGTTATTGCTTTAGCCTCGACTACATGTGACTTATGATCAACTATATCCGAGGCTCCTCCTGCTATTCCACCACAAATCATGTCAACACCAAAGGAGATCATATTGAGCCTCTTTACTGGGGCGTTATCTTCCTTTATTGGGAGACTAGGGTCATCGTCATCGCCTAGTGAGTAATCCCGCTTGGCCGGAGTATCTTCTTTGCAATTATCATTCCTCCTCTTCCTGGGGTCGGCTCGGCCTCCCCTGGAAGTGCTCTTATCTTCATACTTTCTCAATTTCCCTTCCTTCAACATCTTCTTAATCTCATCTTTCAAGGAGAAACACTTATCGGTCAAATGGTCGTGATCCTGGTGAAATTTGCACCACACATTTGTGTTACTTTTGTGGGGAGGAGCCCTCAGCTTCTCGGGCCACCTCAGAGACCGATAATTTCTTATTTCATTTCGGATGTGCTCGCAGCTTACTGTCAAAGGAGTGTAGTCTGCGAACTTGTCATCCGTCGACCTCTTCTTCCCATATTTACCTTTCTTCTGGGACTTACTTCCACTACTCCCCCCTTTCTCATCCTCATATTTTTCTGCCATTGCCTCTTCTGCGTTCATGACCTTTCCAGTTGTTGCTAAAATCTCAGTTATTGACTGCGGAGGGTCTTCAGCCAAATTCCAAAGTAGCTTTCCCTTCTATAAACCCCCAATTAAGGTTGTCAAGTTATGTTCTCCTCGTAATCCTCTACCTCTAACTTCTCTTTGTCAAATCTCGCGATGTATTCTCTTAAGCTCTCATTCTTTCCTTGCTTGACATAGAGCAGGTGAGTGGTCTTCTTCTGGGGTCTTACCCCAAAATAAAAGTTATGGATGAATCTGTGTGTGATCTATTTGAAGTTATCAATAGAGCTTTTTGGGAGCGAGGTAAACTATACATGAGTTGCTCCTATCAAAGTGCTAGAGAAGGCATGAGACCTCATCTAATCTGAGACTGAGTAAATATCTATAGCCGACTGATACATCTCCACATGGTGTATGGGGTTTGTACTCCCATCATACTTGGAAGTCACCATCGACGGTTTGAATTGTGCCAGCATTGGAAGGCTAACTATCTTAGTTGTGAAAGGAGAGCCTTCAGAGTAGCCCCTCTGCAAAAGGTCTCAAATTTTGAGGATATCTCCTATATTATCCTCCAACCTTTGAATGGAATCGTTCAAGATCTCTCGATTGCAATAGCAACGTCGGCTTGGTCGATGTTATCACCGGACACGTCCACATGCCTTAATGAGAGTTCTCTCACTACTGGCCTACATCGACTGCTAATCTCTCTCTGACCATAATCTCGGCCAAGTGGTTGTCAACCCTCTCTTCCAAAACCTACAACACTTCTTCATCGAGATAATTTATCCCTTAGGTCAACCCCTTTGCCGAACCTTTCAAAGGCAATTCTTCTACTCAATCTGTCAAAGGTTGATTTTTCTTGTCCAACCATCCTATATTGCTCGTAATGGGTGCACGGTGTCTTTTGAGATCTCATAGAGCTCCCAACAGTCTACCGGAGCGTCTATTGTATTCACAATCATCGTATTGGTCCTCTGTTCATGGTCGTCCTTGCCCCCCAGGAATAAATTCCTAGGACCATCTACGTCCTTCCGCCGTTGAAAATGAGGTAGATCCTTACGAGGTGCCTGGGGTGGTACTCTGGCCTCTTGGTGATGCTCCAAAGTTACCAGAGTAATTATATCCGGCAAGGATCCACCTGGACTGGCCATCACATTGCGGCTAAAGGCGACCAACTGATCCTGTATTACTTACTAGCTAGTCGCCAAGGATTTTAACACTTCTGCCACCTCACCATTTCTGACTGTGGAAGGGCATGACTGGAACTAGAACCACCAACTGGTGGTGGTGGAAATTCAGATGACATGTTTAAACCTGGTACATGAGCTTGTGTTTGAAGAGTAAAAATCCTTGCATCTCCACAAGACCTCTTCCAAAGGTGAAACAACTCCACATAAGGGGAGGTGGGGGGGGGGGAACTGGTTCACCACCAGAGACTCCGATGAGGTCAAGCTAAGAAATGGAAGAGATTATGTCACTCGTTTCCACAGGCGGCACCAGATTAATGATACCAGAATTGGTACCACCAAGTCAGTATGACAAATAAGCTCTAACCAACACAAAAATGGAGTATAAACAGGTATAAGAGTGTAGAGATGAGGAAAGGAAGAAGATAAGACCGGATATAAGTGGTTCAACCTGAAAATGGCCTACATCCACTGTGAGTGTGTGAGAATTGCACTAAATATGGGCTCTAACGGCCATACATACAATCACTAAATGATCCACTCTCTTCTTTGTAATTTAACAGAGTAACAGTAGGGTTTTGAATTCTCTCTCCCCCTATAGGGAAGAAGAAGCATATTTATAGTGTTTGGGGGTTTAATGCACCCCCAAGAACGCAATGGGTATGTAGGTGGATGGTCCTAACCAATGGGGTTGAGCCACCTGCCTTACTGCAGGCACGTAATCATCATCGAATAACCTCCCCCACGTGGGGGAATAATTCAGTTGCAACAGATCTGCACATGTAGAACACATATCTTGGGCATTTTGTACTGTCAGCCAACTATAGTGTCGTCTGTAGAGGTATCGGCTAGGCCAAGTATGAGGTTACTGAGTGAATGCTTGATCTCATGATGAACCTTGACAAGTGTCACCTCGGCCCGAATGTCCAGGCCGAGGTCGTTCAGGTAGGGCTCCACTAGCGTCGGCTGGTGGGTGGACGATATATGTCATTGATGCTGTGACCCTCTTCCTAAGGTCTCGACTAGCTTCTGAGCCAAGATTGCATGTGAGGCCGACCTTAGTTTTAGACGAGTCTGGGAGATGTCCAACCCCCTAGAAGTACCTCGGCTGTTGAGGGTCTCGTCCTTGTACGAGGTTATATTTGGTCATATCAGATTTGAAGAACCGTATCTATCTCCCTTACTTGTATCGGTTTGTAGTGATGTTTTTGGATGATATACCAGTCTACTCAGCATCGGATGTGTACTATGAGGAGCACCTTCGCACGATGTTGCAAGTGCAGAAGGAGAACAAGATGTATGCCAAATTTAGGAAATATGAATTTTGGATAGACGAGGTTAAGTTTCTTGGCCTTATTGTTTTCGACAAGGGCATTTTTGTTAACCCATCCAAGGTCAAGGTCATTTTGAATTGGGATAGGCCAATTAAAGTCATGTAGGTGTATAATTTTTTGGGTTTGGGTGGTTACTACCATAGGTTTGTACAAGATTTTTGAGAGTTGTGTTACCTCTCACACTATTGACTCAGAAGGATGTGCACTTTGAGTGGTCTGAGGATTGTGAGTCGACCTTTTATAAGTTGAGGGTTAGGTTAACTTCAGCGATCGTCCTTATTCTTCTAGAGCATAAAAAGGGTTATACCATGTATTTTAATGCTTTCAGGTCAGGACTTGGTGCAGTATTGATGAAGAATGGTCAGGTAGTTTCTTAGGCATCCCGTCAGTTTAAGATGCATAAGAGGAATTACCCCACCCATAACTAAGAGATATATGATGTGGTGTTCGCACATAAGAGCTGAAGGTACTACCTATACGGGGAACAATTTGAGGTGTTTTCTGATCATAAACGCCTCCTATATATTTTCACACAGCATTAATCTTCGTCAAAGAACGTGGATGGAGTTGATGGAGGACTACGACTTTTCCTTAGAGTATCCTCGAGACAAGGATATTATGGTGGATGATGCTTTTAGTCAAAAGTTCGAAATTACTCGGGTAGAGATGAAGTAATACTAAGCAAATATATTCGGTGAACTACAGAAGTTCGACCTGTATGTCCAGCGGGGTTACCACGGGGCGTACCTTTTGGGAATGGTGGCCAAGCCACTTATCCAGCAGAAAGTTTTAGATGTCTAGTCGTGCAATCCTAAGTTCACACATTATTGCAACCGCATTCAGAGCAATTAGGTATTCAACATTCTTATCGTGAACAATGATAGCGGTGTGTGACATAAAAGCAAGTTGATTGTCCCGATAATTGTTGAGCTTTAGGACGAGGTGATGGTGGAGGCCCATCACTCACATTTTAACATACATCCTAGTGCTACGAAGATGCACAAGGACCTATGTAGAGACTTATTATGGTCCGGTATGAAGAGGGATGTGGTGAATGTAGACACCTCATCCTAGGAGCCCCCTAAGACTCTCCTTAGGTCCCTAGCACTCTTCCATCCACCATAAACCCTATATCATATTCTGAGTATTGATCTAGAGACCATCGGGTGCTCTCAAGCCCTGTTTGAATATTCTTAACTTTATCACTTGAGGAAAATCTCAATAAATCTTCTAAAGGATTTGAATACCCTTTCCAACGGTCTATCACGTGAGCGAATCGGCCTTACGATTTGGACAAATGATCCGTTTTACTCTGGAAACTAATCTGAAGGCCACCGGGCATTCCCGAATCCCATTTGACTCCGTTCAACTCTTTATCTTGAGTGAAGGCTAATGTATCTTTGAAGGGATATGAATCCTCTTTCCAACTGTCCATCCCATGTGCGAATCGACCTAATGGTTCGAACGAATGGTCCGTTTTACCTTGAAAACTGATCTAGCGGCCATCGCGCACTCTCGGGCTCCGTTTGGCTCTTGTAAGCTCTCCAGATTAATCAAAGCTCAATTAATCTTCAAAGGGATCTAAATAACTTTTCTATCTGTATACCCATGTACGAATCTGCCTTACAGTTCAGACGAACAACTCGTTTTACTCCGATGGGTCACGAGCATTTTTGGGCCTTGTTTGACCTTGGTGAACTCTTCGAATAAGATGAACCTGAATTAAATATCAAAGGGCACTGAATACCCTTTTCAATGTTCTGTCTCGTGATTGAATCGGCCTTACAGTTTAGACGAATGATCTTTTTTCGTCCTAAATCTTCTTATTGAGGTAGCAACGGGTGCTTTCGGGCCCCATTTGACCTTAGTCGACTACCGAACCAAGGAGTGGCTCATTGATTATTGAAGATCTCTGAATACCCTTTTCAATGGTCCACTATGTGCACGATTCTGACTTACGATTTGCATTTTATGCCCATTTTTTCGAAAAACCAGCACCCAAGGGAGCCTGCCTATTGACAGTATGCTTGAGGTGATATGCTGATACGCAGGCCTAGGCCCCTACCGATCGGCACGCCCCTTATTCCTATAAATAGAGGGTATGATCTCTGCTTGAAAGAAACACTCGAAACCCCCAAAACCCCTAAAACACCCCTCTGAGTAAGTCAGAGAACATTCTCTCGAATTCAAAGTTGTTCCCTCTCCTAAAAATTCCATTTTCCCATATTCCCTTCCATCACTTTCACACCTCACTTAGTAATTCCCCCTTACCTCTCCATATCACTTTCATAAAAATGCAAGATCAACATATCTACATCCAAGAACAACATCAACCATTCATAGGGAGGTCCAATTCTCTATCTCTTTCTCCAATTCTCTCATTTTAGTGTTATTCACTTTACTTCTACTTTAGTATCTTATTTGATTACATCACATCCATTAAAATCCACTTTTTATTAGTAGTATTTTCACATACTCTATTTTTATAAAAAATCAAAAAAGAAGAAAAATATGATTTATCTATAAATTCAAAAAGCGAGATTATCATTTCACACTCTCACTCATAAAACTCATTTTCTCTACACACATACATAAGAAAAATCCCCCATTTATACTTATGCATTGAACCCCACCACTATGATATTTTTGAACTATGAGGACTTTGATGCCCCTAGGCTATGTAGGCATCTTAGGCCAATCCCGAGATTCTTGTCCTTTCTTATTCGTGTTCATATATTTCTTTCATATCTTATATATATATATATATATATATATATATATATATATATATATATATATATATTCTTTATGAATTTCATATTCTTACATGTTTGTGTTTCGTTTGATGAACACATTCGCTCTTCCATAGTGACTTGTTATTTAGAAAACACTCATATCATATTTTAAATTCTTATTTTGGGAACACTCCTAGGGATGAATTCACTCCATCTCTTTCCATGAAGTGAGTTGAATGATTTCATTCCATATCATTTATATATTACTCATGTGAACACAATCACGGAGTCTAAAAGGAGAAGAATAACATTTTTCCATGAGAGACTGAAAGGGTGGGATGGGAACCTAATGCCTTTCCATTCCCTAACTTAGTCCCTGGTCCCTTGAATTATTTGGTTTCGCAAGCATCAGTATTGGCCTTCATGCTATTCTCTCGAGGCGGTGAGATTATTTTGCCTGTTGTGAGAAATATAGGTTAGCGACTCTATCTATACACATTATCCCCCTCATCGCTAATGGTAGAGCGTCCCGAGAAAGGACGTAACCCTGCGCGCGAGGCAGAGGGAATCCGAAAAAGCCTCGGGATGGACATAATGGCAACTCCGCTGGGGACTTTATTTTAAGAGGACTAAACTCTATTTTCATATGGGTGTTATTCTTTTCTACATGTGTGCATATGCTCCCACATGTATATCTACCTCATACTTATACCTACTTGTAACAACCCGCGTAATTTTGGGGTATTTTCAAAATAAAGAGGAAAAATAAATTTTGAGATAAAATTATTTTTATTGCTCAAATATGTTGGTTATTATTTTTTAAAGATGAGAATTTCAAACGGTTTCGGAATTGGAATTAAAATGGAGCTTTAATTGATTTTTTATTATATAGAAGAGTCCTCAAAATATAAAACTCTCTAAGAGTCCTCAAAACAGAAAACTTTCTAGTAAAAATAATATTTTTAGAAATTCGACCGTCCGATCAAGCCGAATTTTTGTCAGCAGTCCTGTCTCGCCGTTCGCTACTATGTACTAAAATTTTAAGCAATTCCAACGGTCCGATCGTCCGAAATAAAATTTTTAGTGTTTGTATCTAATTAGAACTCTTTTCTTAATCAAACTCTTAATCCTTTATATATCAACTAATTCGTGGCTTGGCTTTTCAATTCACTATTTCTCAAACTTTTCAACCAGAAGAGCTCTTTAGAATTACTCCCTTTCAATTACAAACCATAGCCCCAAACTTATTCAAGATTTCAACCTTAGTGTAGAAGGCTTATTTGGTGTTTTCTCGAGTTTGGGCTAGAACGAGATTTGATTACTTTCGCGAGAAGAACGTGATGGCATGATAAGATTTTGAGGATGAAATTATGTGATGATTCATGTCATGATTTTGAGGTATGGGGTTTTACACAATATGCTCCTTAATCTCGCGAGTGTTATTCTCGTTGTTTTCTTATGATTATTGACTCATATTTGAATTGCTAAATTCATTTGGAAATCTGAAAATATTTATTGGAATCTAATTTCGATTCATGTGGTATTATATTTGGTGTTGAGCATGTTGTCATGAGATTTTAATATGGCACTGAGGTTGGGCACCCGCCAATATTCCTTTTTCCGGATATGCTAAAAAAATGCATAGGCGCGGTATGGTGGTGAGGCCTGGTGACCCGGTTAATGTGTTGTTGAGAAATTATATTGATATAATTGCTTATGAGATTCACATTTGATTTGAATATTCATACTCTTATTGTTACGTTTCATTCACCGCTAATATTTGTTGAGCATCTTTCCTGTCGTATTGTGTACTTCCCCGTATTTTCTTTTAGTGGAAGGTCAGCGTGGATTTTGTGCGCCTTGGATTTGATTTGGAGATTGGATTTTAGCGTGGATTATTTTGGGAAGATTATTGGAGAATACAAGATGAGAAGACTTGTATTTATTTTGATGTATAGAGCATTTGGAGATTTATTTTATTTTCGAGATAGTTAGATTTTTGTAATTATTTCGAGATATTTGTTGTATTAATTTGAAGATGAGAATAGTGGTTTTTTGTTTTATTGTGGGATTTAGATGCTCTATACCTTGTTATTTGTGGATTAGTTTAGTTTTATCGATAGTAGCGCTCCGTTCGCTCCCCCCGGGCGGGCGGGGTGTTACACTACCATGTTCCTTTTTTAGAAATATATAATTTTTCACTCACTTACACACTTCACACACTTGTATATATTATCAATGCACACTTCACACACTTACACTTAGTTTCACTTCTACTCACATGCTCCACAAACCACTTAGAATATCCATGCTTAGCTGCACTAACACACACCCACACTTCTCACACTTGTATATATATCCATGCTCACTTACACATCTCACACGCCACACATAGTTGATCCATGTATGGGCTCACTACCACACACTCACTCGTCTATATTCACATGCCACTCACTCACACGTATATATCCCCATGCTTCTCGATCACTATACTTAGTATAGTCTTCATACTCAATGTTAGATTTACTTTTCATGACACTTGTATATTCTCCCTCAGTAGTGTATTACTCCTTTTACTTAGCATGCATATAAAAAACGTCTCTCATTATAATATATTCTCCCTCATTAATACTCGTACATTTTGGCACACTAAATCACTAGAGCATGGAAATATTTACCAAAATTTTCTATCGTACAGGGGGGTCACTTTGTGATCGGTGTCGGCTTCATAGGGGTGCAGTTAACCTAAGCGTTATGACTCTCACCTTTCATTGGCCTTGTACTTTCCACGTATATTGAATAGTTCCCCCTGCATCATACTGCTTGATCGAACTCACGATGGGAGGTATATAGAAGGGAACTCGTTCACGTACGTTGAGTATATCGAATTCTCTCTCACGCGTACCATCTCCACGAAGTATATCATGAGGCAATTCATGGAAACTCAGGTATATCAAATGGCTTGTCCATACTAACCGATAAATGATTGCCCTTATAGGCAAGAGGTATATCGTGGAAGACATGCCAAAGGGGGGAACCCTTCCACTATCCTAACAAATGCATAAACCTCATATAGGCATCAAACCTAGGGCACTCATATTTAGTTTTCTGGTTACCATGCAAAACTCTATCGAAATTTCGGATCGGTGTACAACCCGAATTTTCATGTTATTTTGCCTTTTTTAAAATAGGTCCCTGTCCGTAAACCTGGAAACCAGTCAAACCACACTACAAAAAATTGTACATTTTTATGCGAAAAAAATCGTAGCCAAATGTTTACATTTTGCTGCTAAAGATATTTGGCAACGATTTTTTTTTTCGTACTAGTGTCGTGGCCAAAACCCCATGGCTAAAGGTATATGAGAACGAAAATGAGTTTCGTGGCCAGTAGTAGACTTATTGGCCACGAAAAAAATCGTAGCAAATTGTGAACCTTTTGGCAACGATTTTTTCTCGTTTCTTTTTGTCAAAAAAATTTGTAGCAAATATTACAATTTCGTGGCAAATTGTCTCCCATATACTCTTAAAAATTCGCGGCTAAATAAGTTGTCAGTTTTTGCCACCACTAAAAATCGTTACAAATAAACTTTTCTAACACATATGTCCACAAATGAAAATCGTGGCTAATGTTATATATTATTACTTTTGTGACATTTTCATAATGACAAATAACTAATAACATTAATACTTTTTTGACATTTAACAGGTTCATCCGCATGCTCGAAAAATAATTAAAATGTAAAATCATGTTCACAAAGTACGTCTATTTAAAATGCAAAGTTATTAACAAATTAAGGCACCATCTTTGTGCCAAAAATTTAACACATGTCACAATATCTAATCACAAAAATGCACCATTCGTGTGCCAAAAGTTTCACTTAAAAGATAAGTCATAATATCTAATAACAAAAGTTAATAAAAATCGACACAATGTCTAATAACAAAAATATTACTGTTGGCATAACAATCTCCTAAATTTTCCCATCGGTTCTCCAAATCCAAATATGTTTTGCCAATAAGAGTCATCGTCCCTCAATCTATGCAATTCATCATAAAAAAAAATCAGTTAAGTTCTATAAATAAGAATAATAAAATCAATATTTATTACTTGAATAGAAAAAGATCTCTCGAGTAACATACCATTAAATTAAAGATTACGATGATTGCATTTCTCTCGAAATAAGAAAGGATTGAATGATCTTATCAGATTTAGCTTTCTTAGCTAAAATGGTGTCTATGAGTGCTCATTGAGAAGACGCCCCCTCTTGTATCTTCATTGTCTCCTCACGATGAGCTGCAGACTCCATCTCTTGAGCTTTTAGGCGCTCCATCAACTCTTGTTGAGATCTAACAGACTCCTTAAGAGCTTCCTCCAATTGTGCATTTTTTTGTTGTAAAGATGTCTTAGAATTAGTTGATACCCGCTATCTCGTCTGGACTCAATAATAGACCCTCCTTAAATACAGACTCAAACTTAAGGTTTTTCATCTCTCCTGAGTAAAAGAAATATACAATTAGCAATTAAACATATTCAAAATTTTTAAATATTTTATACGTAAAAAAATCAGCTTACTTTTCTTTGTTTTAAATGAAAACCAATATGTTCAAAATTAATCTCTCCCTCTCTTACAACAAATATAACTCAACATAGCGTCCAATAAAATATTTTATATTTTAAAAAAAATAGGCAGAGTTTCCTTTGTTTTTGCAATAAAACCAACCTGTTCAATCCATTTAAAAATCAACTTCAACAAAATAATCCGCCATAGTTAATCCCAGCCTCCAAATCAACAAATAAAACTCAACCTACTTAACATCCGCCTCCACTAACCAAACATACTTAACCCGATAAGAGCGCAACATAAAACAAATCGCAATTTTACTTATATAGATTTCTTCACCTTCGGGAGACGTCTGATTCCCATTTTTACAATGGGTTTCTTTATAAAATTCAATCCCGTTAGGCTCAACACCACTAGCCGCTTTGACAATCTGTCAAAATATAATAAGTATATAATCAGAAAACATATTTAAAGAGAAAACATTTGAATCTAAAGTAAATAATATTACCAGTTCATGATGAACAACCACAAATGCCTTGGATCCCTTATTTTGCCTTACAATTTGCTTTCCTTTATTGTTTTTGTTTATCTCACGTCGTTTCTACAATATATATATATATATATATATATATATATATATGACAAATAATTAAATCAGATATAAAAGTTTTCATATTAGATTATTAAAATAATTGTAATAATCGTGTACCTCATATTTTGGATCAGCAAATAAATCACACAATTCGTGCAAATTTTCCTCGGTATAGCTACTATGTGGATTTGCTCGTGCCACCTCCTTTGACTCAAATGTCAAATAATATTTATGAAGCTTGCTTCTTCGAGCCCTACTCGTCCCTTTCATTAACTCTTCGCAACTTCGTTTTCCATGTTCATCCAAGTCAATTTCAAATCTCTCCTATAAATACAAAATATCAACTAATTAAGTTAAACATAAATGTATAATACTGATAGTCACAGGACTAAAAATATATACACTTACACTAATTCTATCAAAAGCTTCATTTTTATCACGCTCAGCAAGTGCTTTCCATTTAGTTGGCACCGGAATAAGATTTCGAGTTATAATCCCTATCTCACGGGAAAGTTTGGCAGACTGCTCTTTCTCAATAGGCCTTCCTTTCTCTTTGGAAATTTCGAGCTGCATCTTCTTCTCAGTTGCTTTGACCATTTTTTCCAACCCTCTACCTTTAGTAGGTCCACGAAATCTTTGTTTCACCCTACTTGAGGCTATGTACATGCATTGATTAGTAGACTAATATAAAACTAAACATCACATTGATATAAAGAATGCAACCATAATCTTCTTGCTATAATAATCATCAACCAAAACTATAAATGATTTGAAGGAGAACAGGAACAACCATTTTCATTCATTAGCCTCGGATAAAAGTATAAAAATGTGTACTGAAATTGGTATCAAGTATAAAAATGAAACAAAATTGCTTCTATGTGGATAACAAACATATACCATATAAATATCTCTACGACCTAAAACGAGCGAAGTGTGATTGGAATGGTCAAATGACCAAATAACCCTCCTTTAAATTACAATCCCCTAATTACCCTCCAAGCATATGACTAAGAGAACTTTCATCTAATCATAATTCATGATATGGCTGTGAATATGGAACCTAAAACATCACCAATCTCTTTCAGCTCTAAAGGTTACTCAAATCCATAGAACTGACTTTCACTGTCAACGCAAAACGCACTGGATCAGCGGTTCATTCTTACCAATCTCATTTAAAACAAAATAACAATATTTTTTATCCTTTTCACATTTTTTTTGCATCAAGGCATTATCAAACCTTTCCTTTAGTTTGTGTTCATAAATTATGATCGTAAACAGAAGGTGCATAAACACATATAATTTTATCTTGTATATGTTTGTGTTACAATTGTTATATTACTATGGAGGTTATTGTATTTTCATTTACTGGGAGATAATGTATCCCTCTCGTGGGAGTAATTCATACGGGCAGCAGCAACAGTCGCCTTACTCTGCACAATCTGATTACGGAAAGAGCATAAGTTTTTCCCCTTAGTTAATGCGTGTTTGGTTTTGTTTTATTATAAAAAAATTTCTGTTACCTGAAAGAAATAAAATGAAACAAGAAAATTAGAATGGACTTAGGCTAATAGGGCTTTTTTTTCAACACCGTAATTTAATGATTTTCTTTATCTTTAAATTATATTTTGGACGGTGAAGTTTGAACCTGCTTATTCTGGTGGGGGGCCAGAAGGGGTCTCTCTACAATCTATGGCGTCAAGTCACTCATCGATGTTAGTTGGTCCTCAAGAAACGAATATCGTTGGATATAGAGCTCATCCCTCTGTTGGAACTCATTACGGTGACCAGTATAGTTCTGTGTATGGTTCAAACGCTTTGACCACTTCTCATGGTGCAGTTAGTAATCCCGACTTGACTATTATCTCGTGAGTGTATCTCCCTGTAAGAGTAGTGATTGTTGATCCCAAAGGCTAAGCAAAATTCGCGAAAGTCTTCATTGTCAGACGGTTTCCCATTGTCACTAACCAGTAGTGCAGGTATATTAAATCGATAAATTATTATTTTTTTATCAAAAAATATACTTTCTTCCTGGTGATGGTACTCAGCGCCTCAACCTCAACCCAGATAGTAATCTACTGTGTTCACGGCAAAATTGACTTGCCTTCTTTCTTTAGGCAGTGACCTGAAACTATTTATGACAAAAAGTAAAGGGCCAGAGGCAGATTATGGGCACCTGAGGCTGCACTTCATGTACTGTTAAGTCTACTATTTATAAATAACAATTGTATAGAATTATGAATTATTAATATAATTACAGAATTAAAACAGAATTACAAAAATGAAACACTTACTTGAATTTGCAGAAATAATAAAAGAATTAAAGATAAATCCGAGCTCTGTTATGAACAGTCTCCTTAAGACAATTTATTCCCTCCAATGTGCTCCGAGGTTGATGAATATTGTCTCCCAAGATAGAACGGATTTTCTAATTAATTATGTAGCACGACAATAATTAATTACAACGAACTCAAAATCTGTGGCTTTTACTCAACAACAATGCAAGATATGTTATGCAGGAAAAGGAATTTTTGGAACAGATATGACTGGAATTTTCTAGGACAAAAATGACAGCAATTCTGGAGGAGGGAAATTTTTCAGTATTCAATTTTGTAGGGGAAATGTTTAATTTATAGTTTTTGTGTTGACTATTGGAACAGTCAACCGAAATTAACTGTCAAAAACTGTTAATCAGTTAAACGAATTAACTGTTGACTGTTGGCAATAACTGCCAACAGTTTATTAATTAATTAATTAATTTCGTAATTAATGAATAATTAAAGCCCAAAAAGTTAAATAAATTCGGCCAAAAAATGTAGGAAATTTTTACAAGCCCGAGCCTGAGTCCGGACCGAACCGAGCCGAGCCAGACGGACGGACAGACGCGTGCGCGCGCGCGCGGGTGTTGACTTTTGACTGAAAATCAACCCGTGCATAGCTTAGGTCATCTCCCCTTTAAAGAGTTGGGATACCCCAAGGCATCCATGCCTTAGTCCATACTTGGGGTGTTATTAACTCATCAAATTTCCACTACTCTTCCAATGTGGGACAAGAGTTAAAACACACCCAATTCATTAACTTTCATTGCTTTGTGAGTCACTTTGGGGACAGATTTATCATTCATAACTTATTGAAATTGGACATATGAATATACTACGTTAATCTCCTTGCGGAGGTGAACGCGTTCGTATATGGTCCCACAATTTCCGTAGTGTGGGTCCCACCTAAATTTGAGCTCAAAGTTGCTCAAAAATCTGGACAGCTTTATAATACCCATTCAAGACCAATTTTCCAACATGTACCTCTTTTAACAAATCCTGGATGTGGAGAGGGGGGTACACATTTGAGAAGGACCGCGGTGTAACCTCGTTTGTAGAAATCATCATATTCAACCAGATATTTAAAGCTAAAATCTTTGTACAATTAGGGAGTTTTGTATTTATTTGTTCCTGTACAGATTAATTAGGCAATAAAAAGAAAGAACCATTAGGGGCTTAACATAACTAACATATAGTGTAGATGCTTAAGTATAAGGGCTGAAATTTACCACTACTTCTACATTACAATAAATGTTTTTCTGTTTTCTCTAATGACAAAATTAAATTGCAGCACTAAAGATTTTCATATCCAGGTACATTATCCCATATCAAATTGATGTCTAGTGAAGGTATCGTGTTAGATGTAGATCTTGTAAATCAAAGATAGGCTAGTGGTTAAGGACATTTATAAAGAAAATCAAAGTACACAACATATAGTTTGTAGCCATATCAAGTCATATAATTTAAATGTATTTAGCAAATTAGTGTTATCTTGGAGGTTCTCAAAAGAAAACAGAGAATGTGACATGATATAGTTTGTAAAAGTAGATAATTACAAAAACATAATTTTATGGAATCGATTACACAGTCAGGCATTCACACACACACACACACACACACACACATTTCACGTAGATCTTCACACACTGCACACATACTCAGCTAAACACACTGCACTCCATTTCATATAATTTCACACACATAAAACTTATAGTTTCACACACATAGACGTTCACACACTGCACAAATGCAGTTTCACATAGACACTGCACAATTACAGTTTCACATACACCCTGCACATATAGGTTCACACACAATTTCACAAACATTACAGAGTTTCACATATCGCACTCACAGTTTCACATGAAATTGTATGCATGTAGCGTGTGCATGTGTGAAACTATGGTGTGAAAATCTGTGTGAAGTTTGTGCGTGTGTGAAACTGTGTGTACTAGAAATTGTTAGTCATTGTGTGCAGTGTGTGTTCAATTTATGGGATTAGAATTCTTTAACTAGGAATTCCATGACAATTTCGAAATCAATTTTATTGAGACAAACAACGAAATTGAAATTTAATTCCAATTCCAAAGATTGGAACTTGGGTTGGCAAAGACACCCTTAGAGTAAACCGAACTCTCAACAGCTTAAAAAGTACAATGTTTCTAGAGTAATGTAGATGTTTTGGGCATTACATCTACATCACTCTAGATGTTGGTGCATATATAATCACTGTTTGTATGAAATTTTAATGATTATGTAATAAACGCATTGGATGCCATATGCTATATTTTTAGGCACTTAACATGTCTACTTAGTCTTTTATGTTCTATTAAAGCTGTTAAAAGTATCTAGCATTATTTTTTTTTCACTCAAACATAATACACACTATAATGAAGAAGAATTGAAGCAAAGGACTCTGAAAACACCTCTAGAATAAGGATCCTTATGGGTTGAAAAGTGATGAATTCTTCTTGAATGACATTACAATGTTGGCACAATTATTTTATTTAATGCTTTAAATGTAAATTTTATTGTGTCCTCAATTATTTTTTAGAAGAATTTTGTACGATCATTCATTAAATGTGAGTAGCAACGAGATATTGGAGGTGGAGTGTGGAAGGAGTGATGATACATGTTAGAGTGTGAAATACAACTTGTTAAACAAAGCTAAGAAGAAAACTTCAAAATTTTATATGTGGGATGAATTTGATATGTGGAAAGAAACCTGTGGGATGAATTTAATAATTGTAACTTCACTACTAACTGGAGCGTCATTTGTTGGGTGAGAAGAATGTGTGGAATCTATTGGTTCCGCATCCCGCACAATAGATTGTTGCACATCTTGTATATCAACAGACTGCATATGTTCTACAACATTTGTTCCTATACGTGATCTAGATAACCTGAGACTCCTAGAAGACCCCGGTGCCATGCTAAATTACCTTTAAGAAAAGCAAAAGAGCAAGTTATGATGTGAGTAAATAGTAATTTTTCCAAAATATGAAATTTCAAATTTAAGGGTAAGGCACAATACCATATTATACCAAACATGATGCATAAAAAATGCATATACAAATCACATGTAAATGATGGAACATATAAGTACAAATAAATACATTTCATCAAAAGTTAGATCGGAATGAATTGAGACTTTTATGAAATTAAAATTACATTCCCATTGTTGATACCAAAATTAGTATGCTGATATGGATGAATAATAAGAAGACACGTGTCAATCTACGTGGCACAATTGCAACGAGGAAGTTCATTCCCCCGACCAAGTCAAAATCACTCCGAGCAACAACTATACTCCGAGGAACTCCAGGCCTCCGAGGAACTCTAACGCTCAGAGGAACTCTTGAACGACGAGCAACTAAGGCGGTTCGAGCTGCATCTCGACCGCAGCGTTGATTTCCAGATAATCAACAGTTCAACTATTCATTGAATGCTTATCACCTTGACGCACACGTTTGAAGAGCATTAAATGAATTACCCTTTCATATGTGTATCATTTAATGTAACACCCTTTCATGTACAACCTAAGGGCTATAAATACCTTGTATCAAGCTCATTCAAAGGGACCGGAATTTCTTGATAGAACTTGTAATCGAGAATTCCCAAACACTCAGCAATAACATAACAGTGGAGTAGGCCATTCATACAAGGCTGAACCACTTCAAAATATTCTGTCTCATTTATTTATCTGTGATTAAATTATTAGAGTGATCTAGTTTTTTACATTAACAGATTGGCGCCGTCTGTGGGAACGATTGTTATTATCGTTTTTCACCAAAAATCATTCATCATCAATGGCAGATAATCCGGAATCCAGCAATCGAAACGTTGGAAATGCTGGAAATCCTTCAAATCCCTCTGCACCTCCAGATTTGGCTGGGATTATGACGAATCTGGCTCAAGGACAAACCGCCATGCAAGAAACAATGCGACAACTCATACAGACCCTTCATGGCGGTGCACCTGCACGTTCAGGATAGCGAAGTGGTCAGAGGCAAACCTACTTACTTTCTTCACGATCCAGGCGTACTGAGTCATATCGTAATGAGGAATCTGATGATTTCTCTTATCAACCTGGGCGAACTTCGTCAATAAGGGCTACAGATACTGATCAACGTATCACTCTCTCTCCAGAGAGACCCAGTACCTTAGAAAGAGTGAGTAGGGTGTCTCCTTTCAGTCGATTAGGCCCTAGGAGGAATAGGAGTCCACCTAAGTCCATGTCGAGGAGTTTTCGACGACCATCAGATCTAAGAGAAGGATCAGCACAATCACGACCAGTTGCTCGTCAAGATAGATCTCAAGAGGCCACATCAGAACAATCAATTGCTCGAACTAAAAAGCCCGAGGAAGGAAACGATGCGTGGAAAGGTTCCATTCAGCGATTGGAGGATAGATTGGGATAAATGGCTAAGGCAAAGAATCCCCTACAACGAACTTTTGTTCAAGGGACACCGTTTATCAAGGCTATTGTGGATTTCCCTACCCCGTCAAAGTTTAAAGCACCTGTGGTGACTCCCAAATATGATGGAAAGACAGATCATGTTCTACACATAGAGCAATATCAAGCTACCGCCGACATCTATGCTGTCCCCGACGAGATGAGATCCAGAGCATTCTCGGGAACTCTTACTGGATCTGCCCAGATATGGTACAACAATCTTCCTCGGGGTAAGATTTCAACTTTCTTTCAGTTGGCCGAGTTTTTCATCGGCAATTTCTGTTTTGGAGCAAAGCCAATAAAAAGAGTAGCACACTTGTTAAGTGTTAGACAAAAATCTTGTGAAAGTACTAGAGATTACATAACTCATTTCAATAACGAGAAGCTAGAAGTCATAGATTATGAAGAAAAGACAACAATCGCCGCCTTGATGAGTGGGTTGTTGCCTAACAAGTTGTATTACACTTTGGCCAAAGATCCACCTACAACTATGTCAGAGTTGATGGCGAAAGCGGCCAAAATCATGAATGCCGAGGAGGCTATGGCTGCGAAGAAGAATATGGATAAAGAAACCAAGGTGGAAGACGACAAATCCAAGAGGAAAGAGCATAAGGGCAATGGCGGTGACAAGCACTCCAAGAATAATAAATCGTCATGGGAAGTCCTGAAGAAATTCGATAATTATACTCCTTTGAAAATGGGTATTAATCATGTCTTGGAAGAAATCAAGAATAACGAGGAAGTAAAGTGGCCAAAGAAACTGAGGTCAGACCCTGACCCAAGGAACAGGGATAAATATTGTGAGTTCCATAAGGATCACGGCCATATGACAAAAAATTGCATAGCTCTTCAGAACGAGATTGAAACACTCATCCGAAGAGGGAAACTAGCAAAGTATGTTGATCGGGGAGGCGAAAAAAGAAATAATGACCGAACTAGAGAAAGATCCAAATCTCCTCATCGAGCAGAGGAGAAAAAGAAAAGGGATCATGAAGATGATACAGAGGATGACCCCGATCTTCCCAAGAAACCAAGGCATCCAGAACGAGAGGTATTTTCCATACGTTTTGGATCATTTGATTGTAATGTTATTACAGGAGGAGATGCAGGAGGAGGAGACCTTACTGCAGAAAGAAAGGCTTACCTTGGAGAGGCTCAAGCTTGTTCGTATATTCAGTGAATAAATCTAGCTGAGGAGGATCGCCCGAGGAAGATAAACAAAGAGAAGCTGGTCATTAGTTTTTTAAAAAACAACCTAGCAGGTGTTCTTTACCCTCATGATGACCCTTTGGTGATCAAAATGAGGATGAAGGAAGTAGTGATTTCAAGGGTGCTAGTAGATAATGGTAGTTCGGCCGACATCATGTACAATTCATGCTTTGACAGTTTAAATTTGAAATTATCTCAATTAGAACCTTATCATATACCTCTATTGGGTTTTGATGGCGAGAAAGTTTTTCCACTTGGGACGATCAAGTTGGATATATTCATTGGAACTTGGCCTGCTTGTCGAACAGAAAGAATACGCTTCTTTGTGATGGATAAGAATGTGGAGTCATCTTACAACATCATCATGGGAAGAGTTGGTTTGAAGAAGTTCGAAGCAGTTCCATCTATAGTACATCAGTGTTTAAAATTCCCTACAAATTTCGGAGTAAGAGTTGTGAAAGGTGATCAGAAAGTAGCTCGGGAATGCTATTATTCGTCTGCCGAGCAAGAGGAGCTTGAAGAATCAAGGAAAAAGACTACTACCTACCAGGTGGAGGAAGGTACAGAAATTGAGACACTTGATCCCAGAGATGAATCCCAACTTGTAAAAGGACAGGTGGTGGAATCTACAGAAAATGTTATTCAGGACGACGAGCACCCTGAACGAGTAACCCAGATAGGTTCATCGTTGGATGTTTCAATAAAACAGGAGTTGATAACTTTTTTGAGAAACAGAAAGAAAACTTTTGCATGGAGTCATGAAGACATGCCAGGAATAGATCCAAACTTCTTATGCCATGAACTCAATGCGAATAAGGAGATCAAGCCTGTAAAGCAGAGAAGAAGAGTATTTAGTCCCGAGAAGAATCAAGCCATACAAGAGGAGGTCGAGAAGCTCCAGAAAGCCCAATTCATTGAAGATGTGAAATATCCAGATTGGTTAGCAAATGTGGTGATGGTAAAGAAGAAAAACAATAAATGGAGAATGTGTGTTGATTTCACTGATCTCAATAAGGCCTGCCCAAAAGATCACTTCCCATTGCCCAGAATTGACCAACTAGTGGATGCTACATCGGGACACGAGCTGCTCAGCTTCATGGATGCTTACTCTGGTTACAACCAGATCAAAGTGAAACCTGAAGACAGGGAAAGCACTTCTTTTATTACCCTTAGGGGAACTTATTGTTATAATGTTATGCCTTTTGGTTTGAAAAATACAGGAGCGACATATCAGCGGCTGATGAACAAGGTTTTTACCGAACAAATCAGTTGTAATATGGAAGTCTATGTCGACGATATGCTGACAAAGAGCAAGAAAGCTGCCGATCATCTAGTTGACTTAGGCCAGACTTTTGATCAGTTGGATAAATACCAGATGAAGCTCAACCCGACGAAGTGTACCTTTGGAGTACGAGAAGGAATGTTCCTCGGGTACATCGTCAACCAGTGAGGCATTGAGGCAAATCCAGCGAAGATCAAAGCTCTTTTAGGGTTGCGATCTCCAACGACGAAGAAAGAGGTGCAGAGTCTTACATGACGAGTTGCAGCGCTCAACAGATTTGTATCCCGAGCAACTAATAGATGCCTCCCATTCTTCAAAACACTTCGAAAAACTTTCGAATGGAATGATGAATGTGAAAAAGCCTTTCAAGACTTGAAGAAATATTTGGGAACACCTCCATTGTTGTTCAGGCCAATAATGGGAGAGAAATTGTACTTGTACCTAGCAGTATCAGAAAATGCAGTCAGCTCGGCATTGATCAGATTAGAGAATGGAGTCCAGAAGCCAATTTATTACACGAGTAAGGCTTTCCGAGGTGCAGAGATCAGGTACCCAAAGCTGGAAAAATTGGCATTGGCGTTAATTGAAGCAAGTAGAAGAATGAGGCCTTATTTCCAGGCCCATATCATCGTCGTGTATACCGACATGCCATTGAGACAAGCCCTTCATAAGCCAGAAAAATCAGGGAGACTGATGTATTGGGCAATAGAACTCGGTGAATATGATATTGTGTATGAACCCAGATCATCATTAAAAGGGCAGTCTGTAGCAGACTTTATAGCAGAATTTACATATCCTAATACCCCCGAGGAAAAAAGTTGCTCGCTGACCAACCTGTGGATGTTACAGGATCAACATACATAGGTCCATATCAACTCCGGTTGGTAAAAAGGCTTGTGGATGAAGAAATATCATCAAATTCAAACCCAGACCAACTCCGATTGATAAAAGGGCAAGAAGAGATGGTCGACAGAGAGCGAAAAATACCTGGGGAGGATGAAAGAAAACAGCAGATATTTCACCGAGGAACTCTGTCAGATAAGAAATTTGAAGACGAGTTACCTACATGGAAATTATATGTAGATGGATCATCTTGCACAACGGGTTGTGGAGTAGGGATTGTTTTGAACACCCCAGACGAGATTGACGTGGAATATGCCTTGCGATTCCAATTCAAAGCCTCCAATAATGAGGCTGAGTATGAAACCTTGATAGCAGGTCTTAATTTAGCAAAGATTATGGAAGCACAACAAGTGATGGTATTCAGTGATTCTCAATTAATTGTGAATCAGATGATGGGAACATATGCAGTTAAAGGAGAATTAATGGTCAAGTATCATGCAAAGGCGATGGAGTTGTTGGCAGAATTTGATGCTATCCAGTTTATCAGAATACCAAGAATGGAGAATGCACAAGCAGACGCACTGGCCCGACTAGCATCAGCTACTCGTACCGAGCTGCGAAGAACGATACCAATTGAAGTATTAGAAACTAGAAGCATAGATAAAGACCTGACGATGAATGTTATTACCCTTGATTTAGGACCATCTTGGATGGATCCCATCAGGGCATATATTGAGGAGGGAGAATTGCCGGAGGATAAGCTCGCGGCCAAGAAAATGAAGTTTAAAGCTGCTCGGTATGTACTAACTAATGGTGTTTTGTATAGACGAGGAATTATGGTAGGTTTGCAGAGATTAGTGCATCCATCCGAGGTGAAGGAATTGATTGAAAAGATCCATGAAGGGTCTTGTGGAGCCCATGTAGCAGGTCGGACACTTTTGCAAAGGGTGATGACACAAGGATACTACTGGCCGACGATGAGGGCTGATTGTATAGCCTATGCTAAGAGATGTGATAAATGCCAACGTTTTTCCTCCATCCGACGAACTCCACAAGCATTGTTGACACCCATAACTTCTCCTTGGCCATTTTCCATGTGGGGAATTGATTTGGTTGGACCACTGCCAACGACCCGAGGAAGATTCAAGTACCTCGTCGTTGCAGTAGATTATTTTACTAAGTGGGTAGAAGCTGAGCCACTTATTGACATGACGTACGAGAAGGTGTACCAGTTTGTTTGGAAGAATATCATTTGCCGATATGGTCTCCCTTATGCCTTCATTACAGACCATGGAACACAATTCGATAACGAGGAGTTTGCTGTCTATTGTCGTCAATCAAACATTGTAAAGACTCATTCATCACCAGGCCATCCTCAAAGCAATGGACAGACTGAAGTGACGAACAGAACATTACTAAATGGTTTGAAGAAGAGGCTAAGTGAAGCTAAAGCTAATTAGATTAATGAGCTACAGTCAGTATTGTGGGCTTACCGAACAACTCCCCGAGCAGCAACTGGAGAATCACCATATATACTGGCATTTGGAAGTGAGGCTGTCATACCTGCCGAGTTGGGTCTTCCAACACACAGAGTGCTGAATTTCAATTCCCCAGTCAGCGACTTGATGAGGAGATTAGATTTGGACATGCTCGAGGAAGTTAGAGAGGAGGCAGCCATTAGGAATGATGCTTATCAACAACAAACAACCCTGTTCTACAACAAGAGGGTGAAAAAATGCGACTTAAAAGAAGGAGATTACGTGCTAAAGAAGGTCATTCAGAAGCACAATAAGTTGGAAGCAAACTGGCATGGACCTTACCGAGTTACTGCAATTGTCTGACCAGGAACTTACCGAATAGCAACTCTAGAAGGAGAGGAATTTAAAAATGCATGGAATGCTGAACATCTACGCAAGTATTATCAGTAATGTAAAATGTAAAGCAGTTCCATCAATATGAATAAAACGATGATGTTTCACCATCCTCTTTCTTTTTATTGAAAGTTTTTTGGGGAATACTAGTGTACAACACTACGCTGTTCAGCAATTTATAGCAACACTGATAGTTCAAACCCACGACCAACTCCGGTTGGTAAAAGGGCGAGAACAAACTATAATCCTTTGGTTAGGAGGCGTACACTAGCGTGACCAACTCAGGTTGGTAAAATAACTAGTGGACATGATAGTTCAAACCCACGACCAACTCCGGTTGGTAAAAGGGCGAGAACAAACTATAATCCTTTGGTTAGGAGGCGTACACTAGCGTGACCAACTCAGGTTGGTAAAATAACTAGTGGACATGATAGTTCAAACTCACGACCAACTCCGGTTGGTAAAAAGGCGAGAACAAACTATACTCCTTTGGTTAGGAGGCGTACACTAGCGTGACCAACTCAGGTTGGTAAAATAACTAGTGGACATGATAGTTCAAACCTACGACCAACTCCGGTTGGTAAAAAGGCAAGAACACAAGATGATCGACGAAAGGCTAATCTCGGTTGATTAGGAAACAAAATATGCTCTCAAATGCCAACTTATGTTGGTTGGGAAGTAAGTCTATTACATAAAAGTTCCTCGAAGAACAAATATTTTAAACAGTACCAAGTATAAGTTGGTCGGGGATAAAAACTCACTGACTGTAGTTGGTCGACGAGAAAAAAATCATCGACCTTGGTTGGTCGGGCACATTTTTATGAAAAAGACAAAAATTTACCAAGTATAGCTGGTCGGGGATAAAAACTATCACTAACTATAATTGGTCGACGAGTACAATTTAACAATCTTGGTTGGTTGGAAAAATTTTAAACATTTTTATACTTATTACTTTATTATTAAGTGATCGAGCAACATTACTAATACTTGTAACTTTTCTATTACTAAGTTGGTCGATGAACCATACAATATTGTTATGCAAGCACAAATATAAAGTGTTTGACAATTTCAATAGCAATACAGATTTTCAAACAGAAAATGAAAGTCTTTCATTAAAACTCAAAATAAATTACAAGTTACATATGTGTACTAACTATTACATTGAGATCCCTACTCTATTGGTTTCTTTCCCTCTGCTTTTGAAATAGGTTCCTCGCCAGCAGGAGGATCATTTAAAGTCTGAGGAGAGTTAATAAAGTTCAAGTCCTTCAGCATCCTAACGTTCATCACAGAAGGTGTGTCCAGTAGATGCTCGGGACGAGATACCTCAATTTGAGAATGAAGATTATAGTCACCAAGGTATTTTGAAAGTAAGCTCCGAGGAATGGCACGAGCTGGGATCCATTCCATGTCCAATTTATAAGGTGGTACAGGCAAGTCTAGTAGCCCAGGAGCATGATAATCCCATAAATAATGGCCCTGCTCTAGTTTTAATACACCCAGGGCGTTCAACCATCCCTGTTTGTAACCTTCATTATTTGCATTTTCAAGGCGAGCATCCAAGTGATAAAGGGCCTCATTGTAGCCTGCCATCCAGAACTCACGAGGTTGTTTGTGGAATTGGAAAGTTATTCTCTCTAACTGCTCGTGAAGGCTCCTGGCAAAAACATCCTTATTCTTCAGAGCAGATTGTGTCGATGCAAGTTGATCCTCCAGAGTTTGGATTTTTTTGGACATTTCAGACAAAGCCCGATCTTTTGCATTCAATTGGTACGCTTGAGTTTCCATTGTTGACAGAGTACGAGCGTCTTCAATACTACGAGGAGTTCTTGATCGACCCCGAGCAGGTGGAGTACTTCGTTCCTCGACAACATCCTGGGCAACTCTTCCTCGCCCACGAGAACCTCTTCCTCGTCCCCGAGTAGAAGTAGAAGTAGAAGTACCAGACCTTCTCAGGATATCCAACTCTTGTCTTAATTTGGCATTCTCAACCTCTAAGAAGGAAAATCGCTCATCAGTTACTGGGATTACCGCTGTTGAAGAAGAGGCTGCAGACTTATATTGTGCTAGCTCTTTCTGCAAATTGTTATTCTCCTGCTCCAGCAGCTCAGCAATTTGTCTACAAGCCTCAACTTCTCCCTTTAGGGTCCTCTCCCTGACATCATACCCGGTAAGGAGTTTGTCGTAGCCCTTCTCGGCAGAAAGCTGTTGATACTTCTTTTCATACCCCTCATGGAACAAGGCATTTGATTCCTTGTACTGAGTCTGAAGATCTTCTAAAGTATATTGAAGCTCTTCGATCATGTCATAGTAAGCCACGTTATTAGCCACAGCTCGATCAAGTAAGCCCTTCAGGTATTGATAAGCTTCTACTGCCTGCTCTGAAGCACCATGGCCAAGGATGTCGGTAACTTCTGATGCACTTAGGTCTGTGTGACCAGCTTTATAATATTCATGGCATTGCTGCAGCAACTTTGTGTCATTAGCAGACAACAGATCCATCCTGGCCAGAAACTAACAGAGAAAGAAAAAGAAGATCAAGACAAAGTGCAGATTAGAGAAGAGACAATCATATGGAAGAAAATAACTCAAATTTTATTAGATCACAAGGCAAAGTTACAAAGATTTGGGGTACAAAGTACAAGTAAAAGGAAAAATAAAAGAGAATACCGAACAACTTCACACCTTTTCCTTGTCTCCTAAGACTTTCTCCGGAGGCTGGGACGAGGAGCTTGGTTGCTCGGTGGGAACAACGATTTGGTTGGCAGAAGTTGGGACTTGTTCAAGAGGAGCAGGCAAGGAAGAAATCTCCTCGGTGGCTGTCTGATTGCGTTGTGGAGCAAGGACTTGATCACCCACTATCACTAAAGACTCCTCGGATGCAGCTTCATCCTCTTCTTCATCTTCAATAGTTGGAGGAGGACCAGGGAGATGTCGTTGAAATAATTCTGAGTCCTCGCTCACCTTCAGTTCCTGCAGGGCAGCAACCCAACCATCTCGGAAGTATTTCAAACTTCCATAATTGACCTGGGTCATCATTGCAGCTACCCCCTATCCCATCCTTTGTCCCAACCAGTTCGAAAGGATTTCTTCACAGCCACTTTTCTCTTCATTTGCTCCGAGGAGAGCTTCTCGGATAGAAGATCATCGGTGGCTTTCAACTTGTCCTCCACCTCCTCCTTCTGGCGATTTACTTCTCGCAGAAGGGTCAGCTCTTCCTCGGCCGACTTCAACTTATTCTTAAGCTCCCCAAAGCTTGTGAGCTTCTCGACATATCTTTTATTCTCGCTCTCCAAATCCTTCATTTTATTGCCCAACTGTACCTTCTCTACCTCAGACGCAGTCAACTTTTTTTCCCATTCCCCCTACCCTCGTCGTATTTTTGACGGGATTCCTTCAAAGATTGGGCCAAACCCCGGAAAGCATCCTCTACTCCGGACGAGGAGCTTGAAGCCTTGAGCGCTTCATCTTTCTTCACTATGGTGTTAAAGCAGCTCACCAGCTGAAAAAGAAGGTAATGAAGAGTCAGTGCTGAGATACATATATTGATTGAAAGAAAAAAAAAATCAGGATAAGAGAAACTTACTGAAGCAATGTGACGAGTAGCTAGGGATGTCAGCATATCCCTAGACATGTTTTCTTCAATTCCTTGGACTTAAGGAGTAGTCCAAGTCTTTACCGAGCTCATTGCAGAGCTCGGGGGAATAATGGTTGGAACACCAGCTCCACTAGCTTGGAGCTGGGGAATGGTCTCAGAAAAACTGACCGAGGAGGATTTTTTCAATCTCCTCAGTGGTACTTCAGCAGTTTCAGCCAAAGAACCTTTGGTGGGGGAAATGGTAACCACTTCCACAGAAGTACTTCTCTTGCTCGGAGCCATTTGAGGCTTCTCGGCAGCCTTCTGAGCAGCAACAGAAGGAACAACATCCACTTTCTTTGTCCCCTTTGGGACTTCAGCCCTGTTTCTCTTTCCATCCTCGACAGAGGAAGTCTCCTCGAAGATAGCAGGAACTCTTCTCTTGCCCATCTTCTGACTTAGAGGAATGTGAGATTCTGGTGAAGATTCCTCAGAAGCTGGAAATGGGTCACTAATACTGACCACATGACGAGCAGTAAAGGATGATGTGTAGCTCCTGTACTGCAGCAGATATAAAGCAGACCTGATGTGCTCGTCTGCAACTCTTCGATGCAAATTCCAGATATGTTTCAAATGTTTAATGTTTATTTCTGATTCTTTTGGAGTTTTTCTCTTACTATCAACTGCAAACAAATACATAGTGAAATATCAGTCATACATTTTGTCAAACACAATGAAATCATAATTTCAAAAAACAAAATAAGATGAAAATAACCTATCCCATTGCCATATGGGGGACATCTGGGACCCTCATATACTTCATCTCCAACTAGAGGGGCATGTTGCCAATTTTTAATGACTACCCCGTGTTCAAAATAATCCCTGTTTGCATCAGGGAGGTTGACTACTAAGGCCCTATTCAAAAACCTAGTTTTTAAATAAAAAACATTGTCTAAAACAGCCCATCTGTAACAGTACATAATCTCAGGAATTCCTATACGAGTTCCATGAGTTTGATTTAACCTATACACCCCATTAACTATTCTCCATGTGTTGGGGGCTATTTTTGCAGGGACAAGATCTAAATACTGACAAAACTCTAAGCACAAAGGGTTTGGTGGAAAAGAAAATCCACATTCAGCAATAAATAGGCTAGGGAACCAATGTCCCTCAGCCAAATTAAAATAAGTTGAAGGTTCAGAAAGACTCTCCAAAATTACCCAAGATGGAATAGAGAAATCAGAACGGAATTTCTCAAGAGACTCAATAATGTAAACCATGATGAATAAAAGAAGAAGGAAGAAGAGCTTACAGGGAAAAATGAGATCTGTTGACAAACAAACGAAGAAAGGGATGATCGCACAGGAGAGAGAAAAGCTATAGAAAACTTGAAAGCAGAAATTAAAAAGGTAGAAGACGATGGGATTGCCTCTGAAGCTTAAATACTTTGTCTTGGGAAACGGCGAAAGAAATGATTACAAAAAGGAAACTATTACGCTACTGGCGGCTAAAAGGATAAAAAGGGCACGAAGATCGAAGCGCCTATAAAAATGCAAAATGGCGGATTCTGCGAATTTGGAAGGAAATTCAAATATGAAGAAAAGGCTCCTAAAACCCAGGAAGGACATTTAATATCGCCATATACCGAGAAAGAATGTTCCATACTCCTCAAAGTTCGAAATATGAAACATTGGGGGCTTCTGTTGATACCAAAATTAGTATGCTGATATGGACGAATAATAAGAAGACACGTGTCAATCTACGTAGCACAATTGCAACGAGGAAGTTCATTCCCCCGACCAAGTCAAAATCACTTCGAGCAACAACTATACTCCGAGGAACTCCAGGTCTCCGAGGAACTCTTGAACGAAGAGCAACTAAGGCGGTTCGAGCTGCATCTCGACCGCAGCGTTGATTGCCAGATAATCAATAGTTCAACTATTCATTGAATTCTTATCACCTTGACGCACACGTTTGAAGAGCATTAAATGAATTACCCTTTCATATGTGTATCAGTTAATGTAACACCCTTTCATGTACAGCCTAAGGGCTATAAATACCTTGTATCACCCTCATTCAAAGGGACCGAAATTTCTTGATAGAACTTGTAATCGAGAATTCCCAAACACTCAGCAATAACATAACAGTGGACGTAGGCCATTCATACAAGGCTGAACCACTTCAAAATATTCTGTCTCATTTATTTATCTTTGATTAAATTATTAGAGTGATCTAGTTTTTTACATTAACACCCATATTGCCATCGTATATAAATGATGTAACATATAAGTAAAAATAAATCCATTTTAACCACATGAAATTAAAACGAAATCTTCCTCGTCATAGTATTCAATTAGTGTCTCGTCCTCATCATCATCACCGTCACACACGAAATTATTTTCATCAGCTACAACTCCGATATTTAAGTCTACAACAGTTGCATCAACATCATCAACATCCACATCATTTCTATACAACACATCAACATCAACTTGGTCAAATTCAACAACCCCAGATGGTACATTCTCCTGGTAAACCAAACTTTCATCCGCTTTCGTAACACCCATGCCCGTCCATTCCACATCTGGATCATATAAGTGTTTATGCTGAAACTCTTGAACAACTTTCCAATTTTTTCCCAACTTCGTTTCATCGACATAAAAGACTTGTTTCGCTTGAAAGGCGAGCATATAAGGATCACTCTTACACCACCTACCATTAACGTTGATGCTTGTGAAGTGCTCGTCTATTTGTATTCCTGGACTTTTCTTCTTATCAGCTTTAAATCACTCACACTTAAAAAGAATGACTCGATTTCCTTTGATATATTCCAATTCAACAACTTCTGTCAAGATGCCATAAAAGTTGATCTCTTCATTCTCATGCTCCCATTTGACCAACAAGCCACAGTTCTGACTTTTTCGACGATTGTCATGATCCCAGGTGTGAAACCTAACTCCATTAATGCAACTCATATACTTCTTTGCTCGTACGTCAAGACCACACGCTAATGCCTATAGTTGTTTCGTAGCTTCTGGAAACTTTAGGTCATACAAATTTCCCATCTATTAAAAAAATATATGGATCAGTTAAAAGTGACAAAAATGTTTTTTTAAGTGATAATAAAATATTCTCGTTCAACTTACATGTGCTCTGAACCAAGAAGGAAATTGTCTCCATTGTCTCTCCTCCAATTTCAAGGGGCTTTCTTTCTTAAGTTCTTCCATGTGTTCACTACATTAAAAAGGTATAATTGAATTTATTAAGCTCATTACTAATTAAAAATTTATTTAAAATAAATAATAACTTACTCAATATATGTCGCAACTTCCTCATAATTATTCAACGTATACCAACTCATCATTTCAAGCTCGACCCCGGTAAGAAAATCATATGAACATGCCCCAAAAGGATGCAATTTTTGAGTGAACACATCCAATCCATCCTCTTGAGTATCTCCATCGTAATTTCGTCCCGCGCGATTGAATTTCGTTTCAATTCCATTAAGATACATAAAAGAAAATGTTAAGCATTCGTTAACAATATATGCTTCCGCTATGGAGCCTTTGGGGTGGGCTTGATTACGAACATAAGCCTTAAGCGTTCCCAGGTATCTATATATATAAAATTTTACATCATGTCAAAATAAACCCACAAACTACAACACAAAATATACAATAATGACTAAATATATACAAAAACACACCTTTCAATAGGATACATCCACCTGTATTGAACTGGTCCACCGAGCATAGCCTCTCGTGGTAGGTGAACAGCTAAGTGGATCATTATATTGAAAAATGCTGGCGGATAAATCATTTCAAGTTTGCATAAAATTAGGATGATGTCTTTTTCCAATCTCCTTAGTTTTTTCTTATCTAGCGTCTTACAACACAAGTCATTGAAGAATTTCCCCAATTCAACTAATGTGGTATATACGTCCTTAGGCAAATATCCACGAGCACCAATATCCAACAATCATTGTAACAGAACATGACAGTCATGACTTTTCAATCCCGATACCTTACTATCACTAAAATTTACACATCGAGAGATATTGGAAGCATAAGCATTAGGAAACTCAACCGATCTTAGGAACTCGCAAAACCCATATTTTTCCAACTTCGAAAGGGTATATGATGCTGGTGGCATCATATATTTATCACCATTCCACTTCAAATATAACTCCTTTCTTATTTCATATCTTCCAAATCTTATCTCGCTTTATATGTGTCTTTTGTTTTCCCTTCGATGTTTAATAATGTCCCAAGTACACTCTCACAAATATTTTTCTCAATGTGCATAACATTAAGATTATGGCACAACTTCAGTGTCTCCCAATACGACAATTAGAAGAAAATGATTTTTTTGGTCCAATTCATCTCTTCGGGTGTACGTTTTCTCTTCCTACTATCGAAGTGTTTCCCAGGATACAATCATTAATATAATTCAATTTTTCCAACACGTCTTTCCATCAAACTCCGTAGGCTTCGAACGAAGCTCCTGCATGCCATTAAATTTTTTACTCTTCCGCCATTTATGGTTTGGCTCCAAATATCGACGGTGGCCCATATAACAAATCTTACTTCTTAATTTTTCTGAAGAAGTATGCTTATTACAGGTAGGGCATGCCATGTATCCTTTAGTGCTCCATCCGGATAAGTTATCGTAGGCTGGAAAGTCATTTATTGTTCATAAAACAGTCGCATGCATTTGAAATGTCTTTCCTGCAAACGCGTCATATGTCTCCACACCAACATCCCATAATTCCTTCAATTAATCAATCAATGGTTGTAAATACACGTCGATGCCCTTACCAGGTGCCTTGGGTCCAGGAATGAGCAATGACATCTTTCATGCATTTCCACGGAGGTAAGTTGTAGGGCATGAGTATAACAGGCCACATGCTATATGAGTTATTCATGTTACCAAACGGGTTGAACCCGTCGCTCGCTAGTCCAAGCCGCACATTACGAGGGTCTAAAGAGAACCACTCATGCTCCTTATCAAATTCCTTCCAAGCATTTGAGTTAGAGGGATGTTTTAACACATTGTCATTTGCACACTTCTCTTTGTACCACCTCATATCCTCAACTATTTTTTTCGACATAAACAATCTTTGGAGTCTTGGCATTAGCGGGAAGTAACGAAGAACTTTATGTGGAATCCACTTACCGTTTCCATCATTGATCTTCCATCTAGAATCCCCGCATATTGGACACTCTTGAATATTCTCAAATTCCTTCTGAAATAACGAACAATCATTTTTACAAGCATGAATCGACACATATCCTAATCCCAAATCATGCAAAATACTTTTCGCCTCATAATATGACTTTGGAAGGGTCTCGCCATCCAGAAAATGTTCTTTCAATAGCTCGAGCAACATGTTGAGTGATTTATCACTCCAGTGATTAATTACCTTCAAGTGTAGCAACTTGACAAGAAAATCTAATGTAGAGAATTTTTTACGATTGGGGTAAAGTTCACGTTCAGCTTCGCTCAATAATTTTTCAAACTTCTCATCTCCCCACCACCAACATCTATGGGAGAATCACCATGAGACGAATCAAATGGACCACTAGGATCTATGAATGTTCCTCTATGTATGTCTTCTGACATATCACACATTTCATCACCATTATCCTCTTTATTGTCTGTTATCTCTTCCTCAACATCATCAACATCTATATCAACATTTGCACTACCATACACCAAGCGTTCAGAGCGCTCCCTAAGAAATATCCATTGAGTATAAGTTGTGCAAAAACCTTTTAAAAACAAGTGATCCTCCACTTCATCAATTTTTCTAACATCAATATTCAAGCAATCGCAACACAGACATCTAGTTTCATTCTTTTGCCCCATATGATTCTTCGCAAATCGAATGAATGATCTAACTCATATCACATACTTCTCACAAAATCCATCCTTTTCGTGCATATAACTTTTATCCATCTAATATTAAATAAAATAACAAAAGAAACCCAATTTCGTTACACATAGATACGTGAGAACAAGACCATATATTTTGTAATATTGATTCTAGGCATGTTAAAAGTGTGTCCTATATTCCAGCCAGGCTAAAAATGCATGCATATGGAATCGTATTGACCTCGGAGCAGTTATAACATTCAAAGAAAAATCAAAGTAGGTACATATGAGAATTGTAAATCATACAAATAAATATTAAGGTCTATAGTGTGAATTATGAATTACGAATGTTTTAAAATCGAGCCTTGTCTTAATACCGATGTACTTTAGTTCTATTTGGAAACTAACATCACTTAATACACATGACGATCATAAAAGATTTTGAAACCATCCATATTATGCTCTCAAACAAATTTCAAAATCAAACGTTGAATTCTTACCTAAGTTTCTAAAGCTTAAAATAGAATTTCAAAAAGTTCAAAATCAAAGTTACATTACATAAATTCTATAAGTTTACATTTTGTTTTATGCATTATGTTTTCATAAATTATGATATGTATATATGTGCACATATTGTGAATATCTAAAACAATATTGGGGGGGGGGGGGGGGGAGGGGGGGGGGGGGGGGGAGGGGGCTATACATTACACTAGACAAAGGACAATATAACTACTTTTTAATCTATCTAACACATATAATGGCCTATATATTATTCAAAATGAAAAATTAAAGTCGATACGATCTACACGAGTATAATTGACATTCAAATATTTTTATAGGGTCGATTATCATATAGTTCCAATTGCAAAGGTTCAATAGTGAGCAATATCAACCATTAATTATTAGGAAAATTTACACTTGGGTCCCTTGTTGACAATTTTTAAACATTTAAGGACAATTTAGTATTAGGTCCACTTGTCATGACACTAGCGTGGACTTTTATAAGAAGAGAATTAGTGGACCTAAGTGTTTAAAATTTGTCAAAATTTCTTTAGTGTTTAAATTTTTTTTACGAGGGACCTAAGACTACTTTTCCCTAATTATTAAATGTAGCTCCATCTGTGAAAAAATCATGGGAGACAACAAACTTTTCCTTTTTAAATGATGATTGTTGTTTATGTTTACACAATAATAACCTCATGTCACCCTCATTTAATAATTCTCAACAATTAGAACTAAAAAATAAATTAAAAATGTTTAATTACAAATTTAGAATCATTTACAGAAAATTCAGAACCATTTTAAATGTTAACAAAGTTTTTCAACCAGAATTTTATGGATGCGTGTTTCTAGAGGAATTTTACCAAATTTCAGATGTATAATAACATTCCAGAGGCACGTTATAATAAAGTTTTAGTGGAAATTATCAAATTTTCAATCATATATTACCAAATATATGAAAAACATATAACAAAATTCTTTTGATGTGATACCCTCACTGTACCAAACCAATATATACCCTCACTATGTAATTAAGATTAAATATGTTGGTATTTAAATCTATTTCTTCTTGTGAATAGGCTTGGTTAAATGGGGGTCAGTTACGATTCGGGTCAGTTGCGGTTCAGGTTGGTGGGAGAGAGAGAGGAGCATGCAATTTATGTGCCTCCTATTTCAAATGGATGCATTTCACGTTTTTTGTGAAATGATCTAATTTCAGATTTTACACATGAATTAAAATGGAACAATTCATGAATCACTTCATTAATGAAACCAAACATAATTAACGAATTAATTTGTAAATGAACTAATTTATAAATTGGTCAATTTACAATTTTAGGACAACCAAACGGAGCCTCATTTAATTCACTAAATATAGGATTCGAAATATATGCAATTAGTAAATGGACGAGCCAACAAGACATGATTTACATGGGTAAAAATACTGAAAAATTTAACACTAGGCTAGCTAATAAAGACTTTCTTAAGATTCGTACTCATAAAATCGTTATAATTAGCAGACCTGAAATCACAGTGACGTTACCTATCATAAGTTTAAATGTTTAATGTAGTAAAGAAGTAAAATGTCATTAAGCATTCGTTTCTCATTTTTAAGCCTTTTTATGTTGAATTTTATTTTTAAAAAAAACTTTAATACATTAATAATTTTCAATATTAAACTTGAATACATTTCAATCTAAAAATTAGAATTTCCTAAAATCGTTTGAAAATACACACACAACTGATCAAAGGAACAGATCTGATCCAAAACCTCGTAGATCAAGGAACAAATCTAAAAGATCCACAACCTTGGTTCTAATCCAAAAACTTCCGTTCTGAAATCTCCATTTCGATTTATATGTTTACAATTTTGTACTCGAAAGCAAACCACAATTGACTTGGCTTCTGACGGTGGTTTGCATTTTTTTTTGTGTTTGTGGAAGGGGGGATATGTGAGTCTACGTGTGCGTGTGAGAGAGAGAGAAAGTGAGAATTACCTTAAGAAGTGGCACAGCAGCAGCTGCAGAAGTGGTGTGCATCTGTGTGTGATGAGCGGCGACAGAAGTGGCACAGCAGCGGTGGCGGAGCAGAGGAGTGGTGGAAGAGCAAAGGAGAGGTGCAGAGGAACAAGAAGATTGGCGGCAGAGGTAGAGGAAAGGTAGGGGAGGAGATCGGGGGAGGGAAGGGGAAACAGAAAGACGGAAACGAGGGTTGGAGAATGGGAACGTGGTCTTCTTTTAGGTTTAGGAATTATTTTTTTGGTTTTCCCCCCAAAATTTAACGTTTGGCTAAAAAAATATTTTGTAACAAAATAGTAAATCAATTAGCAACGAAATATTTCGTGGTTGAGTTGAATTATTTCGTTGGTAAAACATTCGTGTTTTATATCTTGTGCGGGAAAGAAATGGCGCCTAATTTTTATTGAGAATTTAACAACGAAATTTGCAATTTCGTGGCCAATGTTTAATTAATGACACAATTTAAATTGCGTTGCTCAAAGTGATCATTTAGCCACGAAATCATCTTTGTAGCGAAATAAATCGTTGTTAAATGTAATATTTGTTGTCTTATATTTTTAAATCCTATTTTTTGAGGCTCGGGTCCTGTTCGACATTTTTCATACATTTAGGAAAACCTAATACAAGTGAAAATTTAAAAATAATAATAATAATCATGCTAAAATCCCGCCCCCTTTTCCCTCTATTTAAAAAAAATCAAAATACCAAAAAAACATTTTCCCTTTTTTTTTCAAAAATACCAAAAAAAAATCACCTTTCTTCTTTCAAAAATTAATTCTAACCGTTTTCCCTCTCAGGTCGATCACATACCTGATTTTGGCCTGGCTCCGTATTAGCTTCGATCTTCCGTCAAACCACCCTGAAGCTCCGCCGCTTCTTTTGCTACTTCGTACAAGTTTGGAATCTACCTTCAGGAGCTCTTCATGGAGAGCACCGACCAAGCACCAAACATATAACTAGATCTAATGTCTCTCTTAGCCCAACTCAGTGTTAAGATTGACAACCTTCAAGTCGATGTCCAAGAAATGCAGCAACACCGAGCCCAGATTCTCGAACCTCAAGAACCTAAGGTCCTCTTTCCTCGTGTTAGGGGTCCACCCACCCCCGAGCCTGTTTGGGTCCCAGAAGAATAATTACATGTTTAGCATGCTCCACCTGCCAATGGGTTTCCACCAACTCAACTCCGATTTCGAACCTTGTCCAGCCAGGGGCTAATCTTCTAGTACTCGTGGATCCCAAAGGGGAGGAACTGAACAAGGTCCAGAAAGACCTCAAACTGCTGTAAAAAAAAGTTCAACAAAGTCAAGATATTCAAAAAATACATGAATTATACCCATATGTCTCCTTATCCCAAAGTTAGACTGCCAGAGAAGTTCAAGGTGCCAGTTATCGAGAAGTTCAGGGGCAGCAGGCCCCCAATTGTTCACCTTTAAAGCTATCACCGAGCATGACCCTTCTTGGTGCCTCTAAAGAGAAAATAGCTCAGATGTTTCAGCAAATCTTGAAAGAAAGCGCAGTTGGGAAAATGTTTCTCTGGAAATTATGTATCAGTACAAGTACAACAAAGACTTAGAGGTCACGTGCCTGGGGAATTGGTCAGACTTTATCGGAAGGTGGAGAGAGAAAGTTGCCACCATGACCAACAGGCCCTCCTAAGAGGAACAAGTAGGGGTGCTCACGGGTCGGTTCGGGTCGGTTTTGGACCCTAATTCAAACCGAACCGATCGGTTCGATTTTAGAAAAGGTCAGACCGAAACTGAACCGACTATGAAAAAACCCGTCGGTTTCGGTTCAGTTCGATTTCGGGTCGGTTTTCGACGGTTTCATGTTTGGGCTAGTTTTTTTAATTGCGGTTTTCGGTTTGGGACGATTCTTAAAGGTGGTTAACGATTTTTGGATATAAAAATATAAGTTATTTAGGTTTTTTTAATATATATATTGGTTTCGGGTCGGTTCGATTTGAGTCGGTTTTTCCCACGTATAAACCGACAACCGAACCGACATGGTTGATTTTTTATATTCGTAAATCGTAGGCCGAATAGGGCTAAAAAAAATTAGCGGTTTCGGTTCGGTTCGGTTCGGTCCTGTTCGGTTCGGTTTTTGGGTCGAGCTATTTTTTTTAACACCCCTAGGAACAAGTGAGTATTCTGAAGAAGAATTTCTTGCCTCATCTTCGAGCATCCATAAGAGGACAATATTACCCGCACTTTCGAGCCCTTTGAGAGGCTGGAATGAAAATTAAAGAAGGTGTCACCAAAGTGGAATCTGAACCAAAGATGCTGACTGGACAGTTTACACCAAAGAAGTATGAGAAGCCTTCTAGTGCCTCAGTCTCAACCAATGGCAACATATCACAACCTGTTACCTCTTGGGCCCCAGAAAGTTGCCCTAATCCTACGAAAAATGAGTACACCGAGCTCTATGCTTCCCGATCCAAAGTTTACCAAGGCTTGCTAAGATGAGGTCTTATCAAACCATTAGAACCCCGTTCATTACCAAACCCACTCCTTAAAATTTTTAAGACCAATGCTCGTTTTGACTTCCACCAGTTCGTAGGACATACCACTGACTAGTGCTTTCACCTTAGAAATGTAATCCAAGGCCTGATAGGCCAGAGCATCATCGCTCTACCCGCTAATCCCAAACCTAATACCACTCACAACCCACTTCCAGCACATACAAATATCGTCTTTTAAGAAAGTAACCCAGAGTTTGACGTTTCTACTAAGATCGTGCCCATCAAAGAACCCATCATTTCCACGGTCTCACCCAAACCTCTTTAAGTTTTCTTATCTTTTCTCCTACACCTATATGCTTCACTAATTAAGCTATGTCACTCTTTATAAGGCCCTGTATTTCCATCCGTACCGAATCTGAGGGGGGAAGCATGGAATTACCTATTATAATGAACTAGCTCTTAGAGTTTGGGCTGAATTACCCATCGAGATGTTCATCGACTACCAAAAAATCAACGGTCTATTCATGAAAGAAATAAAATGGGCTCGAAAATCAAATGAATGGGTAGTGCCTGTTGAAGAAGTCAGTCTAGATGATGTGGTACAGATCATGACCGATATGTTTTGCCATACGGAGAAAATCCGCATCATCCCTAAGTTACTCACTACTTTAAAACTTTCGAGATGACTATTCCCTGCACTCCTACGTTTCCAACTGAGTGGGAAGATTTAAATAATGAAGCCGTAGAAGTTACTGAGCGCATTGATTACTCTTGGTAGAAAGATATCATCGCCATCGGATAGGGGGGTGACTTTGACAGCTCAGATAGTGAACCAAGTCATGAACAAGCCAGTCTAATTGCCAACTTATGTGGAATGATATCCTTTGTAAACTTGTTGGGGGAAATCAAGAAAGTGTCCATTAAGCCCAAGGTAGATGAAGTCACGGGGTTCTTATTTTTTCTCACTTCTATGAATCACGTGACCAAATCAGGGCGTTATTATAAAGATCTAAATTCTCATTCACCAGGTGTAGATAAAGGAAAGGGAGTTTCTGAAAATCTTTCAATGTTGATAATGAACATCGAAGAAAGTAAAGTCCTTGATTAGATGAAGAGAATCCAAGCTAATATAACCTTATAGGGACTCTACATGTCTTCTTAGCTACATCAAAATGCCCTTATAAAGTCCTCACGGAACCCACTATTTCTCCCTCTACTACTCCTGAAGAAGCCATGAATATGGTTGGATCCCTGACCTTTTCTAGACTTATCTCCTTTTTTGAAGAACAAATCTCAAAGTTTGGCCCTGATCATAACCATTCTCTAAACATCTTCTTTAAAATATTGGGAAAGACAGTCCCACTATCACTTATCGATAACGGATTTGCTCTCAATGTATGCCTACTCAAAACCTTTAACGATTTAGGATTGAAAGTCAGTGATCTCACTCCCATATATGCCATCGTACACGCCTATGATAACACTCGTCGAGAAGTAATGAGTTTTGTAAAACTCACAATAGGGACTGGACCTATTAATCCTTTGATGAAATTCTAAGTCATTGACATACCTGCTTGCTTCAATCTGCTCCTTAATCTCCCTTGGATCCATAACATCCGAGGAGTATCCTTTTCTCTCCATCAGAAACTGAAGTTATTTTCCAAAGGAAATGTCATCACCATTTTGGGGGATGAGGACAGTACAGATAGTATCATCACCTACCACATAGTATTGGAGATTTAGCATGGGGCCCATGATATCTTTCTATCCGATTTTAAGAGTGACCCACTCCCCATCCCAATAAGAGATAACTTCAAAGACTGAGTTTGTCCAGAGCACAGTCATAATGGTAATGTCATTGTAATTTAGATATTCAAGAACAATCACTCCGTGCCCAGAATATGGATAGGATAATGCCAATAAGGAATCCTTGAGCCTATAATCCTGAAAGAGGCCTTTCCCCCGTGTGGTCTGGGATATCAACCTTCATTAGCTGAGCTCAAAGCACTCCACCGACCATGATAAAAAAAAAGTCTAAAGAATGAAAAGACTGTCTTGGGGGACCCTCTGAACGAAAGATTTATCAAGGAAGGTGAAGACTCCCCCTTTTGTGGATTCTCGAAACTATGGTATGACCATATTAACAAAAAGAAGAAATCAGTGCAGAAGATATTTTTTCAACATAGTAACACTTGGGACGAAGACTGTAAACATGAAATGCAACCCCTGACCAAGTAGGTCATTGCAATAACGAAAGACTTTGAGAAAAATGATTTTGAAGAATCCTTCGATCTTCAGACACTAGGGCCAAGTCTCTGCATGATTTGCTCAAATATCGCACCATCAGATCCATCCACTAAGATCAAAACTGCTGATATGCTTATCCTAAATTGGAATGTTGTCCCAGTTTAGCTTTCCCAAATTCAACCCAAGCCTATTGTTTATCATATTCAAGTCTCTTCACTTATTGTTGTTTTTTCTTTTCCTAATATGAATGTAACTGAAACCTCTTTTGACGAGGTTCTCAATGCTATTTTTTTTAAATGAAATAAACGAGGATTTTGAGTATCCTACTGTGCCTTACATTAATTGTGTTGATTCTAATAAAACCTTTGATGATGATGAATTTTTAAATGAACAATTATTAACTGATCTCAATAAGAAAAATAACAAACAACATAACCACATTCAAACTAATGATGATGAGACTATCGTTATTAATCTCGATTATAGTAGCCATTCACGTGAGATTAAAATAGGGTACACCCTTAACAAGCATGAGCATACACCATTTAAGGAACTAGTGTAAGAATTCATGGATGTCTTAGCATGGTCCTATGATGACATGATCAAAATTTACCCAAAAATAGCTGAGCATGAGATCTTGACATTCCCAGAATACAAACTAGTCAAGCAGAAGTTAAGAAAGCTCTAAATCGAACGGTCAGTCAAAGTTAAAGAGGAAGTGGTCAAACAATTGAACGTGGTCTTCATTCACATGGTCAAATACCCAATATGGCTTGCTGAGATCGTCCCCATGCCAAAGTTGGGAGGAAAAGTCTGTATGTGTATTGATGATCGGGATTTAAACAAAACATCCCCAAAGGACAATTATCCATTGCCAAATATTGACATGATCGTGGATAACACGGCCAGTTGTGCCCTAAAATTATTTGTCGATGAATGTGGTTACACAGTCTGGCGAACTACCTTCATCACCCCCTGGGGAACTTTCTTCTATACTGTCTTCCAATTCGAACTCAAAAATGTCGAGGCTAGCTACCAAAGGGCTACTACAACCATTATGTATGACCATACTCATAAGGAGGCCAAGGTCTATGTGGACGATAAGATAATTAAGTTTAAGAATTAAGAAAGTCATATTCCCACCCTCCAAAAGTTTTATGAGCAGTTGCGATCGTATCAGATGCGACTAAATCCACAAAAGTGCATTTGGGGCATTACAAAAGGAAAACTTTTGGGGTTCATGGACATTGAGAAATGAGCTGAAGCGTACCCTGCCAAGCTAACAGCCATACTTGAGATGCCACCACCTTGGATAGATAAAGAAGTCCGAGGATTCCTGGGTAAATTGCAATACATCAGTCGATTCATCAGCTAACTCACCTCTATCTGCGAACTTATTGTTAAACTTTTTCGAAAGGATTTAACCACAGTCTCGAACGAGTCTTGTTAGAATGCCTTTGACTAAATCAAGAGATACCTCACTCGACCTATGGTGCTTATGCCCCTACAGTCATGTCTCCCCCTCATCTTGTACTTGACCATCACAGATATTATAGCCGGGGCTTTGCTAGACCAATATATTAAAGAATTCCTCCCCAAAAAAGAACTATCTACTACGCTAATTGAAAGCTGGCAAGGTACGAATTCAACTACATCACTTTAAAGCAAGGTTCTAAAAAACGCGGGGCGTGATTGAGGCGTGGAGGCCAAGCCTTAAACCTTAGAAGCCTAGGTGGGCCTAGGCGTAAAAAGGCGTGAAAAGGCGTTTAGGACTTCTTAATATATTTTAATATTTTTTAATCATAACAAGGCTATTAAAATACAAAAATTGCACAGATCATAAAAATATGTCTGAATATATGCAAATTAAAATACTATTTGATTATTTTGGATGAGATAATGGTCCGATTTGTAAACAAATTCTTTAAAAGACAACATCGTTTCCCTAAATCATTGTTGTTTTTAGAAAAAAGTGCGCCTTAAGTATTTTACCAAGAATAAGGCGTGAAAAGCGTAAGGCGAGGCGTTTCTCCCAAGCCTTAAGCCTAGGTGGGTTTTTTAGAACAGTGCTTTAAAGAAATCATATATTACCCTAGTTTGGGTCACACAGAAATTACGGAACCACATGCTTGCCTTTCCCATCAGACTAGTATCTCGAATAGATCCCATCAAATAATTTCTAGAAAAACTCGCTTTGTCCAATCAAATGGCCTGTTAGTTGATGCTCTCCGACTACCTTACTGATTACATCATGGAAGGAACCAATGTTTGGATCTCAAAATTCCCAGATGAATACATTCTCTGCACCTCACCGGAGGATCTTAAATTGAAGATGTTCTTTGATGGAAAAGCCAATAAAAAAGGATACGACATTGGGATAATCTTATTCACCCCTGATGACTCTCACACTCCCATTGCCATCAAATTAGATTTCCCTTACACCAACAACATAACTGAATATGAGGCCTGCTCCATAGGCCTCAAGATCGCCGTTAAAAAAAGAATTTAACACCTAGACGTTAATAGGGACTCCACCCTCATCATCGACTAAATCCTCAGAAAATGGAAAGTAAAAAATGAAAAGCTCCTACCCTGCCACGCCCACCTAGAAGAGATGGCCTCCCGATTCAAAGATTTCACCTTCCACTACTTGAACCATGCAAAGAATAACCTGGACGATGCCCTCGCCACCTTTACCTCCATTGTCAACATGCCTGAGGGAATAGAAAAGTCTCCTTTCCTGGTTCAAAAATAAGTTGCACCCATCCACCGCTACCATATTGAGCTCGTTATTGAAGAAGACTCTAACATGGATGGATTATGGTTCTGTGACATTTAGCGCGTCCTCAAAGATGGTTGGTATCCACAAGATGTATATAAGAAAGATCGTGTGACCCTTCACAAATAGGCTGCATAATATATCATTTGAGATAAAGTTCTTTTTAAGAGAAACTTTGATATAACCCATTTACATCGCATAGTAGGGGCTGACATTAAAGGAACGATGCACAAATACATACTGAGGAATGCGGGGTCGACATGAGCAGTCACATGCCAACCAATAAGATCATCCATCAAGGGTAATATTGGGCCACCATAGTTCAAGATTTCATTTCTTATGTTTAAAGATGCCTCAAGTGCCAGTAGTTTTCCAACCTCCACCACTTGCCACCTCAAGAATTGTATAACATGACCTCTCCCTAACCCTTCTCCACTTGGGGCATAGACTTAATAGGGAAGGTCACTTCCAAAGCTTCCAACGATCATGAGTTCATCCTGGTTGCCATTGACTACTTCACCAAATGGGTTGAAGTCGGGTCATATGCGGTGATGAATGCCAATAAAATGGCTAAGTTCATAAGAAAGAACATCATTTGTCGATATAGGGTTCCTCATAAGTCAGTATCAGATAATGGACACCATTTTCAAGCTGAGGTTATAGAAATAGTTTATGAGTATGGGATTTAGAGACACAAATCGTCTCCTTACTGACCCCAAACCAATGATGCTGTCGAGGCCGCCAAAAAAAGCCTCAAAACCATCATCAGTAAGATGACCAAAAGTTGCAGAGATTGGGACGAGCGAATCTCATACGCCCTCTGGGGCTACTATACCTCAATCAGAATGCCTACTGGGGTCACCCCGTATTCTCTAGCAACATGGAAGCAGTAATACCCCGTTGAGCTAGAAATACCTTCCTTATATGTCATGTTCAAAAGTATGGTTGGCAAAGAAGATTGGCATCAGATCCACTTTAATGAACTATCACTCTTGGATGAAAAGAGACTTAAGGCTTTATACCACATACAGGGGTACCATGGCCAGATAATGCGATCATTCAACTGTAAAGTCAAGGATCGCAGTATCCGAGAAGGAGACCAGACCCTCAAGGAGATAGTAGAACCCGTATGGGACCTAGCGAGAAATTCAAACCAAATTAGAATGGCCCTAACATTTGAAAAAAAATTCTTTCAGACAGCGCCGCTATGCTCACAGACCTCGACGGAGAGGAGATGGCGCATCCAGTCAACCTCGACCGTGTTCAAAAATTCTACCCTTAGTATGAATTCTCAGCATTCTACGACTCATCTCATCCCCCTTTTATTCTAAAGAAAATTGTTTATTTTCCCCAACCCATAACAACGTGAGACATGATCCTCTCAAAAACATTTGAAAATGAAACTCTTGAAAATTTTCAAACTCCCATAGGTACATAGGCAACCTATACCACATACATGGTCACTGTCCCTTTCTTTTTTTAAAAATGCTATTCATTTCTAACCCTCGAAAATGCCATTCCATCTCATCATTAACATAAACAAAAAGATTGTGTATGCCTTACCTAATTGTATGGATAATTCAAAATACAAAACTCATCAAGAGGCACAACAAAATATGATTAAAATTATTTTTATTTCAAATAAGGGAATACATCACTTTTACATGAAGTATCAGTAAAGGGAGTCAAACATACCACCCCCTTTTTTTAAACCTACTTATAAAAAGTAAACCTACCCTACAAATAAAATTTCCACAGCCTCACATATAACCCCGGCTTTACATACTACCCCAACTTCACAAAATAACCTAACTTCACAAACATAGCCCTCAACTTCTAGACGACCTTGCCTCATCATAATTTCCTACCCCCGTAGGTACCTATGTCTTCCATTACCAATTATTACTTTGTATGTGCTCCATGCAGTGGTATGGCTTGACAAGTTTAGCCGAAACCACAACAACCTACTCTTGTCAAAGACAATAAGCCACATTTGCCCAGTCTCTTCCTCTATAATCTTCCCCACTACCCGTTTCTAAAACCATCTCAGGTACTCCCTAAACACATACCAAACCCCTCCCACAGAATGTGACGGATGAGTAGATGGCTGGCGGCACTACCACAAAGGTCCCAGAATCATACGCAAAGATTCAGTCTGGTTCTCCATCGATAAAAAGTGCATTAAGTTAGGAGGCACTATTTATTCCACCTCACTTGGTGCAGAAGTCGCCAAGGAAAATAAAAGAAAGTATGACTAGCTGCAAGTAATGGTACTCTCCTTGATACAAAATAGGCTGCAAGTCTCCCCACAATGGCGCTGATCAACGAAGACACCGGGCTCCGGGCTTCACAAACCAGTTGATCCATTCTCTATCGATGGGCCGAAACTAAAGAAAGGTCGGAAGAAAAAATTAGGCTCACCCGCCTAGGGATACTTAGCAGTGGTAGCCTGACGGAACCTCTCTGCAAACTACATGAACAACATCATCGGGATCCCCGTCAAAAAAATTGGAGCGACCCTCTTTCTAAATATCGAGACCATTCAAGATCTCTTCTAGCACCACTGTCGAAGGACTACAGCGGTAGGACATCCACGTCACTGTTGTGTCCACTTGGTAATTAATCGCCAAGTCCTCTGTCACTAATAACAGCCTCATACTCAAGCCTAAAGAAACATCTCCAATAAAACCTACATCGTCAAAACCCCTCTGACGCATTGAGTGCATAACCACCGGAAGAGAAATAGTCCCTCCATTAACCAACGGTCTATCCACCGAAGGAGAAATATGGACAACTTAGTTAGAGACACATGAGGGGAACGGGAAAAATTGGGCATAGCCACTGAAGTATTGGGGCTAACCCCCAGCATTGCTGTGAATTCCTCATAGGTAGGACATGCCTCATCCAAGCCAAACTGAAAATCATGATCCTTAGGGTACCAGAATTGTACCGCCGCTACTTGCAAATTCCAGTCTATGGCCCGATTGCGCCATAAAGAAACTCGACGCGGGCTAAAAGTGTCGTAGTCAACATGATAAAGGCACATGGCCTCCAAACCTTTTAGATAAGAAGAGAATTCTTCATGCATGGTAAGATCCATTTGGAGAAAAGAGAAGGAAGATACAAGAAAATAAATAAGATTGGTGCTGAGAAAGAATACATTCCCTAATTCTCCTTTTATACCCAAAAATCCTTACAAAAAAACAAACTCTCTGGAATGCCGTTTAACCTTATGCCCTATAGAAGTACACAGGTATGCAGAAAAGCGCAACCAAAGCTTATGAGTGATTTGACTTGACCCTCATGCCGATAGGTAGGTCAAGGGGTATGCCAATCGACAACCCCCATTTTTTTAAGGATGAATCCTTTTTTACACAAAAATAAAGTTCTTGTTTTGAAAAATATTAACTCCCGAAGTTAATCATCTCTACTTTCCGTTTATAAAAATAAACATTTTCCATGTTTATTTTTATATCTGTTTTTGCATAATCTCACCAGAAAATTAAAAAGTACATATAGGATATGTCACTAGATCAAGAGAAAAATATGAAAAAAGAAAATGCATTCCATATGTGTCTCTTTATTACATATTTTGCAGGTACACAAAGAAAGCAAAAGAAAAAAACACAGCGGTACTTCGCCCGAGCCCTCAACCATCTCCTTAACCCCTCTGCAATGGTGACGTGGATGAATATTAACTATTAATCTCCCCCTAGTCTCGTGCCTAAGCTATCGAATCAATAGAACGACAAAAAAATCAGCCCCACCCCAGGATATCTCATCCATAAAAATCTGCACTAACTAGTCCCATACCTAGAAAGTGTTACCCACAACTATTCCTCTCAACGGGTCGTGTCGGGTCGTGTACGTGTTACGGGTCAAAACATGATCAACCCATACACAACCCGTTAAGACTGACGGGTATAATGTCAATACATAAACATGACCCATTAATATTAACGGGTACATGACCCGAACCATAAGTACCTGTTAATATTAACGAATCAGTTCGGGTCTAAACGGGCAACGGTTGGGTGACCCTATAGTACCCGTTAGTCTTCAATAGTTTAAGAAAAATGTGTTTTAATTTTAATTCGTATTGGGTGATCCTACAGTACCCATTGGTCTTAACGTATTTATAAATAATGGATTTCAATAATTATTTTTATTGGGCACAAGTTGGGTAACCCTATAGTACCCATTACTATTAACGGGTAGAAACAGGTTAAAATAGGTACAAGTAAATTTTGAAACCCAAATCGTTAGTGTTAACGGGTCTACTGTGTTAACCCATTAATGACCCAAACCCAATAAAGGTAAACCCATTAACTTATAATTTCGTGTCGGGTCGTGTCGTGTTAATGGGTTATCGTCTTTTTTGACATACCTACTAGTCCCATAGTGAGTAAGTACTCCTAAAATTTATGGTGAGAGTATAACTATCCAAAATCTCGTTGTCCCCGCGATAACAATTATAATTAAATCAATACTTCGCATATGGCATTTTATCAATAATTCTACAAATTTCTCATGCAATCACAAATAAATCTTGTTTAATTCATTAAATAAATTTTCAAAATTAAACAACTTAATTTGTGCAACTAATATAATTTCATCATCATGAAAGTTTATGGAAATTCACGAATCCATTTAAATTTCATAAAGTTACTACAATTTTCTACATGTAACCCTACACCCACATCAACAAAAATATAATTTCTACTCTAAGCACACAAGGGTTATGAGTCTTAATTCATAATAAGATTTTTTTTATAAAAATAGTGCCAATATATATTTCACTTTCCCTAATTAAAGTCGCTAGTTTATTTTAAGAAAAACGTGTAATTTAAGGGTTAGGCGATATTTAAAACGCATAATACTAAAGAAAAAGAATAGAAGTATTCGTTCCTGGTGAAAAGTTCGATCTAAATTCTGATTATATGGTTGTGTTCCTCTCAAAAATTTGATAAAGACTATTTCTTGAACAATCTTGAGAAAACACAGTTTGAGCCATAAAAAAATAGGTTGAATCTTGATTTAATTGGGGAAAGGGTTTGTAAATGAGAGGTAGTAAAGATATGAAAGGGTTCTGGTTTAAGAGTTGAAGAAAACGTGTTTAGAAAAGTCTAACCCCGAGTTAGTTTAATATGGAAAAAGAATTAAGAGTTTTAATTAACTCAAACTATCACAAATCCCACAAACTATCGGCACTCCAGACCGATTCGATTTGGTCATGGTTAGGTGCCCAGGATGCCCAAAATTGTACATATATAAATAAAAACCCAATTTCTACCCTGATTTCAATTTCGATTAAAATCCTACTTTTCGTAAATAAAATCCAACATATTAGTTTGCTAAAAATAATAAAATCCAAAATTTTATTTTTTTGAATTCTGAATTTAAATTAAATTATTATCGGTTAAAGTTAGGGGATGTTACACATTTCTTATCGATTAATGTCATGGGAAGTGTGGCTAGGTTGGATAGGTTGTATATCTGAGAGATAGTCCTACTTTATGGTGTTTAGATCTGGAATGTCTCGGATCGGGATCCTCCATTCGTGTCCCGATTATAGAAAATGTTTCAGCAGGAATTGGGCACCAAGCTTAGCATGAACACAACATATCACCATAAGACAGATAGACAATTGGAACGGACCATCTAGATCTTAGAAGACATTTTCAAAGCTTGCGCGCTTGATTTTTAGGGTAGTGTGGTGGAGAATCTGCACCTGACAGAGTTTTACTACAACAACTTTTATCACGCAAGTATTAAAATATCTCCCAATGAAGCTCTTTATGGGAGGTCGTACCGCTCTCCGATTTGTTGGTCAGAGGTTGTTGAGAAGCTTATCACCAATTTGGATTTGATCAGAGAGATAATCGATAAAGTTTGGGTAATTCGGTAAAGACTCATGACAGCTCAAAGTCGATAGAAGAATTACGCTACTAATCAGCGGATACCTCTGGAGTTTGAGGTAGGTGACCATATACTATTAAAGGTTAGATCTAGGACCGACAGTCAGTGACTCGACCATAAGGGGAAGCTTTCCACTCTATATATCGACTCCTTTGATATCATGGAACGGATTGGGGATGTAATGTATTGCTTGGTGCTACCTTCATAGTTATCCCAAGTTCATAGTGTGTAACACGATTCTATATTGAAGAAGTGTCTTCGGGATTCATGACATGTCATCTACTAGAACCACATTGAGTTAGAGGAAAATGTTATGTTTTTTATGCGACCTTTGTCCATCTTGAACCACGAGGACAGAGTCTTACGCAACAAGGTCATTCTGTTTGTGAAGGTTCTTTGGGAGTTCCAAGGTGTTGAAGTTGCAAGAGGCATGAGAAGTACCCATAACTCTTTCCCTAGACTAATTGTTCTAATTTTAAGGGTAAAATCTCCCAAGGAGGGAAGAATGTATCACCCATGCCCGAGATTTGTACCTCACTGCTTAAAATCTGTATGCCTTTAGGCCATGAACTGAATATAATGGAAATTTGCCTACTTTGAATTATCCTTGTGGCTTTTGCGCAAAAAAATGGGAATGAATGGTCTAAAACCTAATTAGAACAACCTTAGCATCGTTCGAATAAAAATACAGCTCATTAGAAAGAGATTAGTGGGGTATTTCGAACAAACCTTCTGACGACCATCGAATGAGATATACTTGTTCGCAAAATCTAATCTCTTTAGGACCTCGTTCAAACGAGATAGGGTTCTTGCTCGAACGATATTTCATCGCGTTTAAATGAGACTGGCAGAAATCATATTTTATTTGATGTCACCTTGTGGAGCTTTAGATCCTTGAACTATCAAGCTCCTATGGGAGTAGATTGATCGTGGGTTAAGGTTTGGTTTGACCAAATGGTTAAGGGCTTTGGGGTTTAAATAAGAGTGAGGGGGTAGAGAGATCTCATTCCATGATATTTCTAATCCCTTTCTCTACACTCTCAAGTCTCTTCCTCAATTTTCAACCCACTTCCTCCATCCCCAAGCCTTAAACCCTCATTTCGAGGCATTATTAACCCATTTCCAAGCTTTAACACCCATTTCTAGCCTCATTTAAGGTAGAAGTTGGGTATTGTAGATTTATTTTTGGTGCTTTCAAGAAGAAGTTGGTGCATTCTTGGATCTTGAAGTTTTTAAGAGCTTGCAAGTCATTCTCTTTAGTTTCTCTTCTTCAAATCCAAGGTAGGGGCTAAATTATGATTAATTGTTACAAAAAGAAAATATTTTCTAGTATGTTTATTTAAGGTCTTCTCACAAAAATTGAGTTTTTTAGAAAAGAGGACTTAAATGGGTTTTTGAAGAACAAATATTGTTTTTGATCTTGAAATATGAGGAATATACACATAAAATGTAATCTCATGTTAGTATCCTATTTAGATTCATATGTAAGGATTTCTACGCTTAAAATTCTCCTAAATATGTGTAGATTCTTGTAGTATGTTAGTAAAAGACATCTAAAAATGATATATGAAGTCTGAAATGGGTTTTATGAGAAAGTAAGACAGTTTGGAAAATCAACCCTTAAATATGTTGTAAATGTTGGTAAGAATGAATAAAAATAATGTTTGAAACTACATATGATGATAGGGCCAAAATGGACATTTTGCTTAAATGACCGTCAAATGATTAATTGTATTTCTCATATGGTTTGAGCATAAAAATAATGAAATATGGTTTTGGACATAAAAATATAAAATGTGGTATTCGAATATGAAATGATGATTTATGATGCCATAATGAAGTAAATATGTTTTTCATGAAGTTTCGATAAATAAAAAGTAAAATGGTTATATTGGTAAAATTTAGATTCCTAGTGGTCGGACTTCCTCGTTAGACCTTATCGGTCGATTTTTGTGAAAAACAAATAAAGTGGATAAAATGGAATGTGAACGGTGTGAAATGGTGAAATGAACCGTAGAAACGATTAAAATGACGGAATAAAGTGGACGTTATAAAAATGTTAAAACACATTAATATAGACACAGATGAGAAAAAAAATTAATTAAGACGAGCTCGGAGCCCTAGGGTGAAGGACTCAAAATCACTAGCCAGAACATATGGTAGCATAGCCAGCAGTGCGGAGCCCGTTAAAGTATGCATATATTTTGAGGATTCTGAGAAAAGATAATGAAAATAATAATGAATTTGGTTGTGCTGAAGGAATAAAATAAGACAACCTAATAAAAAGGGATAAAATGGAGACAAAGGAAAAATATGATTAAATAGTCTCTAGACTCGATAAAGGGTGGCATAAAATGGTTAAGTGTGAGTATGAGCACATCGCTCGGGCGCATTGTATAACAATTGCATTAATACTGGCTAAGTCGATAAACGATTTCAGAATTGCTAAAAATACACGTTATATGTATAGTATTTTTTTATAAAAAACGTATAGGTTAGTATTTTCCACCTTGCTGAGCATTCGATTACCCCTGATTTTTATGTTTAGCACCCCTCCCCCCAGGTACATCGAGTAGAGACGCTGGTAAGAACGCCGGTAAGGCCCCTGAGGGTAATAGTCGTCGTTAGAAACTCTGTCATTACAATTAAAACTTATATTTCGAAAACATTAGATTTGAGATATTCTAAAGAAAACTTATTCGAGACTTGGGCCAAGTGTAATAATACAGTGACAATTATGATTTATTTCTTATTTAACATGCATTGTTGGATTCAACGGATTTTCATAAATAAATCTTGTTAATCAACCAAACTACATAAAATGATCACAATTTCTCAAATTAAAATCGGTAATCTAATCCTTATAAAATGGTGCAACTAAGGGATTTTTCCTGAATAATGAAATTGGACTTCCTCCCTTCCCTTTCAACTCCTTGACTCGGTGCAAGTTGACCCGATGGTGATCCAAGCCCGGGTCGAGGCATTACAATGTATTTATTGGGGTTTGATATACACGAAATAAAATTTCTTTCCATGGATCTTTGATTAATTAAACAATAGAAAAAGGTTAAACTAAAACTAGGTCTGAAGAACAAACATAGGGTTTAGAACACAATACCTTTGCAGATCCGATTCTAATCCGATGGGGAGAAACGAATTTGTTAATGATGAAGCTTTGCCTTCTTTAGAATCTCTAAAATCTTGCTTAACCTTCTGTAAATCTTGGATCTTCTACTTTATGATCCTCACCAAAGTTAGGTAGGTGTGTGCGCACCTTTAGAGATGAAAACCGTTGCTTATGATTAAGATATGGTTATCTCTCTCTTGGCCTCTTCGCAAAAAAGTGATTAGTATTTTCGCACACCCATCTCAAACCCTAATGATGAATAATTATAATTAGAATCCCTTCCTACTCCTTTATATACAATTACAAAAGGTGGGATTCGATAAAACTAGGTTACTTAAGAGTCTCGACCTAACTACTTAGTTATATGGACTACACCAAGGACCCAAGACAAATAATTAAATTAGCTTCAAATAAATTCTCAAAATTTAAAATTACGTTTGCCATAATTTTTTAATATCTTTATTTAATCATAATTAATTCCACTAAATAATTATGACTGGACTCAAATTTAATTATCTCAGAAATCATTCGAATATAATGAGGTCTTATTTACAAAGTCGACAATGGTACATAACATGATTCCCAACGTTAATCTTCTAATACCCACTTGGTCAAATTAATTTTTTGTTGATTAACTTTAACCAACATCTAATGAATTCCTCGATTTTCACACTTAAATGTATTTTCTTGCTCCACTTGATTATAAATAATCCATTGATTAAAAATTATATGTATATAAAGGGGTATCTAAATTCAAGGTATCCCTAGATGCGGACTCCTCTGAATTAAGATCTGAGACCTAATTACATAATTGTCGCATAATATGGAAGAATCATTTGATTCAATCAAATATTAAATCATTCACATAGCAATCAAAGCAACAATCACATAATCATTACAATCCTCATAATTCTAAGGATTAAGAATTTATGCATCCTTTGCAAATGGTGCAAGATTGCCTGAGTCTAATCAAGACACTCTTTAGAATGAAATATCATGGGCGGTCTTGTTCAATACATTCCTGGGATATAATGAAAATAATCCTATGTTGAACTATCACATAAGTTCTTAAACCACCGTACATGTTCTCGTAGTTTGAGATAAACTACTAGAATTTCATCACAGCTGTTCTGATAGGATTTCAACTCCCTATCCAGGTTGTAAACTTTTTAATAGTGATAAAATCTAAATTCCAACATCATTGTGATCAACTCGAATTCGACTCACTAGAATTATTTCTAAGCTCTATTATCGACATATTTACATGAAATTATACATTAAACAAATATAAATCATGCTTGTAAACTTTATTCTCATTTCAAAATGAACAAAACAATTATTTATTAATCAAAATAATATAATATTTTACACATGATTTTAAGAATACACCCAATAATCTCCCACTTATTCTTAAAGCCATGTGGTCATGCACTTGACTCCCATTCCTTCTACATGACTATTCAAAGTCCTAACTGGTAAGATATTTGTAAAAGTTCTTAAACCACCATACATGTCCACAGTTAAAATCTTGGTCATGATGATGTCACTCCTTTGCATGATCTTCCTAATCAGGCGATACATGTGCTCAATGTGCTTCTCCCTCCGATGAGTCCTTGGTTCTTTCGAATTTACAACCGTACTATTATTGTCAGAATAAAGTGTGATAGTTGATTGTACTGAAGGAACCACATCCAAGTCACTTAGTAAGTTCATAAGACAAACAATCTTTTTTACTAGCTCATAAGCGAAAACATACTACCCTTTAATGATCGAATAAGAAATACAAGATTGCTTGCTACTCCTCCAACTTATGGATCCACCTTATCGGGTAAACACATATCCCGTGGTCAATTTTTTGGAATCCCTATCTAACTAAAAGTTTAAATATTTGTACTCAATGGGTACTAAACTCTCCTCTGAGTAAACCAGCACATAATCTCTACTCATATTCAGGTACTTAAAAATTTGCTTCCCAGGAGTCCAATGTTCCTTACCTCGATTAGACTGGAATCTACTAACCATGACAATGACATAACAAAAATCTAGTCTATTAAAGACCATAGCATACATGAGGCTCCCCACCATCGAAGCATAAGGTATATTCCTAATCCTCTTTATCTAATTAGCTATCTTAGGACATTTAACCTTAGATAAAGTAATTCCATTCCTAAAAGGTAGAAAGCATTTCTTGAAATATTGCATGTTAAACCTTGTAGAGTATTGTGTCGATATAATTAGCTTAGGATAAGGCCAACAACCTATTTTTTTGATCATTCAGTACCTTGATCCCTAGGATCTGATTGGCTTCTTCTAAATGCTTCATATTAAACCAACTAAACTCTTACATGATAATACAACCACATAGTTCCCGATTAGGAGAATATCATCAACGTAAAGTATTACGAATATCAATACATTTTTGACAATCTTCTTATAAACATAAGTTTCATCCAAACATTGATTAAAATTAAAATATTTGATTGCTTAATCATATTGGATGTTACAAGACCTTGACACTTGCTTGAGTCCATAAATGGATATCTTAATCTTGTACACCTTTATTATTTTCCCATTGTTATGAATCTCGGGTGTTGCATGATATATATGCAATTGTCAAAACTATTGTTAATGAATGTAGTATTAGAATACATTTTCCAAATCCCATAATCGATATGCACATCAATGGATGAGGGAATATGGACAAACTTAATCATGGCAACCACTAAAAATGTCTCCTCATAGTCGATCCTTTATTTATGTGTGAATCCTTTCGCAAAAATCGATTCCTTGAAGGTTTCCACATTTATTATAAGAGAATAATTTATGATTTTCTAATATGTTTACAATTTTTCATATTGTGTTACACTGCTACTCATAATGTACATTCTTAAGAGATTCAGGGGAAAACAAGTTAGTGACCAAATGCAATAATTGAACATCAAAGACTTGATATCGTCACTACAATCATCAAAAAAGTTATGTGAGGTTGATTTAATGTTAACTAGTGTTCAGTGATATTTTTAAACTTATTTGAATTCAAAATATTTTTCCAAAAGTTTTTAAATAATTTAAAAAAAAAATTGATATGTTGTTATAATGGCATTGTGATTGTTGCTCGAATGAGCTTTTATACCTCGTTAGAACAACTTTGAATTGACTTCGAGTGAGATTTTTTTTACCACATCTAGTTTCTCATCAGATATATCAATAGAATAGGTTCAAATAAGATAAAGCGCTTTGTTTGAACGATCGTTCAAATGCTTGGGAGAAAATTATTTTTTTATTGGTTTTAAACTCTATCTTTTCAAGCTTGTCACTTTAACAAATTTTATCTTATAAAATAGGTACATGACTACACTTCTTTTCAAGCCTTTTTTTTACCAATTTTGTGATCGAACACTTTGGCTTTTCAAATCCAAACCCCTTGGATATTTTGTGATCAATTTATCAAACTCAGAAGAACATATTCTTTAATTAAATCCATGTAGAGTTCATGCTTCACTACTGAAGATAAGAATGAAGTTTTCTAAGGCTAATCGAGGGACACCGACGCAATGGAGCTTATTGTAGGGCATTGCTGGAGCTACATCACTTTATATTATCAATAATGAAGGAGACATAACCACAATACTTAGTGGAGTTTAAGTTTGTAAGTTTGTTTAGGTCGTGTTAGTTGTAAAAGCGCTTAAAAGGTTTTTTAAAGGATTCTTTACTCGTATCTTGTGTTGTTTGTTCAATTTATGTTCAACATCTTACATGTTCATTTTTACCTAATTAATAAAGATAAAATTGGATTCAAATTGAACTTGACTTGTTTGTGACCTAATCTACAAATTCTACCTTTGACCATATAACTGGACCACTTCGCACATCTCTCAAATTGGTATCGAAACTTATTTTTACAAGTTATTTAGATGAATCATGGTGGTCATATAGAGAATACGCATAATAGGCCACTTATGTTTGATGTAGAGAATTATGCTTATTAGAAATATCAGATGAGATCGTCTCTAAAATCGATCAACGAGCGCATTTGGCTTGTCATTGAAAGGGATTGGACTCCTCCTACTGTGACTAATGAAAATGTCATTAGTATCAAACCAACCGCAAATTGTACTGAAGATGCTTTACATTGGATAATCCTAACTCGCGTAGTTTGAATTCTATTTTGGTAACATCACACCCGATGAATTATGTCGAATCATGATGTGTACCATGTTAAAGGAACGTTGGGATATCCTTCGACTCACACACGAAGGTACCAATGTTGTTAAGGCTTCTAAGCTTTAAAGAAACACCATACAATTTGAGACTATACTCATGCTTGAATCTGACACTTTTGATAAATTTTATACTCGTATATCTGATATTGTGAATTCTTGTTGTAGATACCCCACCTTAGTACCCCCTAAGTACCTTCTTAGGTCCCTAACACTCCTCCTCCCTCTGCAAGCCCAAGGTCCTACTTCGAGAACTGATTTAGAGACCACCGGATGCTTTTGAGCCCGTTTGACTCCGGTCAACTCTCCAAACTAAGAGAAGCTTATAAAACCTTGAGGGGCTCTGAATCCCCTTTCCAATGGTCTATATCATGCATGAATTGGCCTCACGGTTCTCCCAAGCGATCATTTTTACTTTGAGAACTGATCTAGAGGCAACGATCGCTTTCGGGCTCCATTTAACTCCGATCAACTCTCCAACCTGAGCTAAGTTCAATGAAATGTCGAACGAATCTGAATCTCCTTTCTATTAGTCCATACTGTATGCGAATCAGCGTCACTATTCGCATGAACGATCCTTTTTACTTTGGAAACCCCCACCTAGAGACCATCGGACGCTTTTGAACCCCGTTTGAATTTGGCCAACTCCCGAACCCAAGATTGGCTCATGGATTCTTTAAGGTCTCTGAATTCCCTTTCTAACGGTCCCTACCGTGTGCAATTCGAACTTAAGATTTTCAATTTTTACTCATTTTTTCGAAAAAGTTTGTTCCGAACTTCCTATAGGCACCCCAGTCCCCTACCTACCGATAGGGTGTACTTTCCTTGCCCGAAAAGGCAAGCACTATGCAGATAGGAAGGCTAGAGGCCACACTGATTGTACTCCCTTAACCTACTATTTAAGGAGGCCATGACCTCACACCTAAGGACCTCCTTTTCAGCAATTAGAAACATTCTCTCTAAATCAAGCGTCGTCATTCCCAAAAAACCCTATTTTCCAACACTCTCTCCATTTCTCTTAACTCATTTTCCTACCACCCTTGGTCACTTACCTCACCCTACTTCATCACTCTTATACCACCACAAAAGTAACATACACACCTTCAAATATTAGTATTAACAGTCTTCTACGAGATATATTCCTACTATTTTATAGTTTATCCATTTAACATTATTTACTCACTTTATTTCCATTTGATATCTCTTTTACACTTATTTTTTGTTATCTCACATCAACTAATATCCATTTTAATTATTAGTATTCACATAACTTATTTTCATAAAATTCCAAAAAGATTAAAAAAGAGGGTTTACTTGTAAATTCCAAAAATAAGTTTTCCTCACTTTTTTACACTATTACACTTGGGCACACTTTCTTCAAAAACATTCAAAGCGGAGTTTTAAATTTGGGTGTATGAGTTGAACCCTACCCCTAAGATATATTGAACTACGTGGACTCTGATGCCCTTTGGGCTACGTAGGCACCCTGGGACAATCCTGGGATTCGAGTCATATCTTCCTTATTTTATGCTTTTATACTATATGATATTTATTTTGTGAGTCATGAACTCCTATATATTTGTGTCTCGTTTGACATTCTCGTTCTCTTTTCTATAGCGGTTCGTGATTCAGTGAACACTCACATTATATGTTTATATTATTTTTTAGTATACTTCTTAGGATGATTCCGCTCCGTCTTTCCCATGATGCGAGTCGGATGATTTCCTCCTCATATTATTTACATTACACACATGTACACACACATCATGCTTTGCCATTTCGTTAACACCTTGCCATTTTGTAACATAATCCCCGAACCCTCGATTCACTTGGTTTAGTATGCATCCGTTCTCTCGAACCGGTTACATTTCTTTTGCCTGTTTTGAGAAAAATGGGCTAGCGACTTCATTTTTTCGTGTTATCCCCTTTCGAAGATGGTCGATTTGTATCCTAGGTAGCCCGCAAAGATACTAGCGTGACTGGAAGAAAGAGGACCCCCATATCCTAAAATCACCGACACGTGCACAGTAGGGGAGGAGAGGGAAATGATCCTCTCCAGGGCTTTATTTTCCCTCCCGTTTTAATTTCGGGGTTGGCCCAAACTTGAGGATTCTGACCTGAATGACCACACACACCCATTTTAATTTGGGTGAGAAAATTTTGGAGACGAGAGTTGTTAAGAAAAATTTAAGGTCTCTCTCGTCTTGTTTTAATTCAAAAGTTAGCATCCTTAACTCTTTGCGAATTTTAGACACAATTATGCTAGAAGATCTCATAGGTGATCTCCAAACTTAAGAATTAGACATGTTTCCCACAACCCAAGAAAAAAAAAGGGGGGTAACACCCCGTGTTTTTGTTAATTAATTTAATTAACTAATTGGAATATTCGAGAAAAATAAATTTTTGGATTTAATAATTTTTATTAGTTAAATATGTTGGTGTTTATATTAAAAGAATAAAACTTCAATTGAAATTAAAATCGGAGTCATAATGGGATTTTTTAATAATAATAACAATAAAAAGGCGTTAGTCATGGATTTAGGGCGTGAATAATGGGAAATATTTTTTATAGTTAAATAGAATTAAACTAGGGGATCTAGGAGAGGCGGCATACCTGATCGATCGATCAATCGACCTAGGGAGTCGATCCATCGACTATGCCCAGATTTGAGGCGGTCGGTGATTTTATTTGTAGAGTTTGAGTTGGTTTAGGATTCTTAATTGGTATTTAACCATTCTAATTCATGGGGGGACTTCTCATAATCACTTTTTCCTAAGTTTTTCACCAGAGAGCTCTTTCGAAAGTTTTTCCTCTCCTCCATAATCATCAACCTCCAACATAATCAAGTTTTTTGTCACAAGTTTTGAAGGCTTAATTGGGGTTAAATCAAGTTTGTCCAAGAACAAATCTTTGCTAATTTTTCGAGAGGAATCCAGATTTCTAATCATATTTTCAAATCGATCTTCACTCAGGCATGAATACTCTATTCCTTTTCTTTGGTTTTATGCATTTTAAGTATTACCCAAACCTTTAATCATGTTTTTCTTAAAAGAAAGTAGTGACTTAATTAGGAAGAGTGGAAACTAATTATGGGACTCTTTTTATTAAATCTTTTAATCTAAATAATATTCATAACCATTGGGTACATAGGATTGATGAGTGGATTTTGGGTTTTATTGGTATAGGCTGCATGTAGAAAAACCTTGGCTTTGAATTAAATGAATTTGGGGACGTATAACTCATGTAAATTGTGTAGAGATAATGAGATTGGAAATATGATGTATTTAAGGTGAAAGCTCGGTGTATTTAATTTAAAATAATTAAATGGAATTAATTGGGTGTTTGTGACGATGTGATAATTAAATTATAATTCAATTGAATTGGACTATTATGCGTAGTTTTATAAGTTGACTTATTTATGCTTGCTTGTATGGTCATAAAACGGGTCTTAAAATATATTGGTGACATAATCAGTGAGGGCCGATAGTTTAAATGGGCCAGTCGACATTTTATGTCGTGTGTGGAACATCGTCATGTAGTGGGGGTAGACAGTTTAAACAGACCAGCTGGCGTTTTAGCGAGGGAATGTGTATTTTGGTGGATAAATCACCCGAGGCGGGAGGACTGCTATTCTTAAGTGAAATAAATTGGGAATATGACAATTTGGTTTAATTTAATTAAATTAACGTTTTGGGGTTGTGGGATAATTAAAATGTTATTAGTGTGTCTTTATCAGAATCTTTGGGGGTGGTTAGTAATTTATCTTGCCCGCGTTTAATTATATTCGTAATTAAAATATTCTATTGGGATATTTATTGAGTATAATGCTACTGTCTGGGTTCACGAACCCTATTTGAGGGGAGTAGTATGTATTCATGCTAGGAACTCTGACCTCGTGCGTTGACTAACTTTTTCAAGTATTAGTGCTGAAGTAGCCGCATAGGATTTATTGAATATCGTTTGGAGGTGACGCTCGAATTTATTCTTTTTATCGCTTTAATTAGTTAGAATTTCTTTTCAGTCGTATTTATTATGAGACTTCATTTGGATTTTATTGCGCCATTCGGCTCCAAAGTTGTTAGAGGATTTCAGTTAAATTATTCACGGTTTATTATTACTCAGTTTTCATTAAATCATTTTGGAGATTGGATTTATTTGAAGTTTTAGCATGTGATGGATCTTTTATCATTCAGTTGTTATTATCCATTGGGATTGATTCAATTATTTATCTTATGGATTAATTGATTTATGTCTCATATCTCTCTCATGCTAAGAATGATATTTTATTTACTCATGCTCGCCTTAGTTTTGGTGGCAACCGACGCCATAATTTGGTGGGGGTGTGACAGATGGTATCACGGCATGGTCTTAGGTCTCGTAGGATATGAGTCCGCTTTAGTTTTCGCATTGCTTATCTTTGATTCCTTTTGATGATTTGTACATTTAGTCACTCCGAGTCTGATGTTATTTTATTCAAATCTTTTTAGATGGCGAACACAAGGAGAGATAGGAGTAGGAAAGAGGAGTTCGTTTCAGGTCCCGCAACTCAAAAGAGGCAGCGACAGATTATTTTGGAGGTCGAGGAGTTAGAGACTATCATTCGTGAGGCCACGGATGCCGGTATGGGGGGGAGACATAAATAGGTGACTTTAGAGGAACAGCAGCAGGGTACACCCATTTCGACTTGGGATATGGTTAGAAATAGCTTTCTTATGGGCAATCCTCCCATCTTCGGAGGGGGATCTGACCCAACGGTTGAACACTAATGGAGGAGGGACATGGAGAGACATTTGAGGATAGCGGATTGTACAGATGTGCAAAAGCATATGTTAGCAACATTTAACCTGACGGCGGATGCTTTACAGTGGTGGGAGAGTGCCACCACGGTGGAGAATAGAGATCAGTTGGGTTATGAATATTTTTTGATAAAATTTAACACTAAGTATTTTCCATATGCAATTAAGAACGCGAAGAAGCGAGAATTTATGGACTTGGAGCAAGGTACAAAGTCGATTATCGAGTATGAACATGAATTCACAAATTTATCTATGTTTGTACCAGAGGAGGTTAGAACTGAGGTGAAGAAAATGAAGTGTTTCATTAAAGGATTTCCTTGGTCGATTAGGTAGATGTGTTGGGAACCCCAACGTACACTACTTACGCTCATGTGGTGGATGTCGCAATGTTACTATGGCAAGAGAAGTCCAATTATCAAAAGAAGTTAGGAAAGAGACAAGAGTCAAATGGACAAGGTGGTGAGAATAAGGGTCGTAATGACCAAGCTTGGAAGAAATAGAGAATCAATCAAGGACAATAAGGTGAGCAAAACTGGGGGATGAATTCTGGAGCTATTAAGGGTGCATGTTTTGTCTATGGAAAAATAGGACATCGATCGGCTCAGTGTAACAATAGGGAGGGCCAACAAGGTCAAGCGTCACAGGCCCAACAGGGTCAAGTCACACAAGGGTAACAAGGTCAAGGGGTACATGGACAGCAAGGACTGAGGCCTCCAGTTCTCGCGGAAGTAGGTGTTCAGGGAGCACCAACAGCACCGGAAGCGTCAGGTGGACACGAAGTAGCTGCCGCACCAACCAATACCGGTTATGGGAGGTTCTATCTACCTCAGCCTCAGACAGAGCAGGATATATTACGTGACTAGTAGAGTATCGCGGTACATAATATTTTCTTAAATACTTATATATGTAGGCTTTATATATATATATATATATATATATATATATATATATATATATATATATATATATATATATATATATATATATATATTATTTTGTTAAAGATTACGTTCGGGTAGTTTAGGTGTATGGGCACCTAATTATGGTACTCTACGAGTAGGCATATGTGAGCCTTATTTTATTTTGCGCAATTACGATTTGCTGAATTTCGAGGACGAAATTCCTTTGCTAGTGGGGAAGTATGTAACACCCCGTATTTTTATTAATTAATTTAATTAATTAACTGGAATATTTGAAAAAAATAAAATTTTGAATTTAATAATTTTTATTAGTCAAATATGTTGGTCTTAATATTAGAAGAATAATAATTCAATCGAAATTAAAATTGGAGTCATAATGGGATTTTTTTTTTAAATAATAAAAAAAGGCGTTTGTCACGGATTTAGGCTGTGACTAGTGGGAAATATTTTTTATAATTAAATAGAATTAAACTAGGGGCTCTGGAAGAGGTGGCGTACCTGATCGATCCATCGATCGACCTAGGGAGTCGATCCATCGACTATGCCCAAATTTGAGGTGGTTCAGTGATTTTATTTGTAGAGTTTGATTTGGTTTAGGATTCTTAATTTGTATTTAACCATTCTAATTCGTGGGGGGACTTCTCATAATCACTTTTTTCCAATTTTTTCACCAGAGAGATCTTCCAAAAGTTTTTTCTTTCCTCCATAATCATCAACCTCCAACATAATCAATTTTTTTATCATAAGTTTTGAAGGCTTAATCAGGGTTTAATCAAGTTTGTCCAAGAACAACTCTTTGCTAATTTTTGGAGAGGAATCTAGATTTTTAATCAGATTTTCAAATCGATCTTCACTCAGGTATGAATACTCTATTCCTTTCCTTTGGTATTATGCGTTTTAAGTATTACCCAAACCTTTAATCATATTTTTCTTAAAAGAAAGTAGTGACCTAATTAGAAAAGGTGGACACTAATTATGGGACTGTTTTTATTAAATCTTTAAATCTGAATAATATTCATAATCCTTGGGTATGTAGGATTGATGAGTGGATGTTGGGTTTTATTGGTGTAGGTTGCATGTAGAAAAACCTTGATTTTGAATTAAATGAATTTGGGGACGTATAACTCATGTAAATTGTGTAGACATAATGAGATTGGAAATATGATGTATTTATGATGAAATTTCGGTGTATTTAATTTAAAATAATTAAATGGGATTAATTGGGTGTTTGTGATGATGTGATAATTAAATTATAATTTAATTGAATTGGACTATTATGCGTAGTTTTATAAGTTGACTTATTTATGCTTGCTTGTGTGACTTATTGGTATTATTAAATTGTCATTGTGACGAAGGGTTGTTGGGTATCTTTTCTCTCCATATATTTTAGGATGCCTTCTAGGTATGGGACTAGTGGGTAGGCCTTTTAATGATTTACGCCTTCTAGGTATGGGACTAGTGAGGGTAGATTATTGCGATTTTATCATGTCGAGGGGGGCAGATTTTTATGTTTTATCGTCGTCGCACTAGCCTAGGCATGAGACTGGGACGAGTAAATATTGGAAATTCATCTTATACGTAGGATAGGACGTATATGTACTTTGGGAACTCTTAGGTATGGAACTAAGGGGTATTTTGAGGATCTCACATCGATTAAAAGGTTGGGGTAAGTTGTTAATTATGAAATTGAGAATTTAATACCTAAGATAATAAAACGGGTATTAAAATATATTGGTGACATAATCAGCGAGGGCCGACAGTTTAAACGGTTCAGTCGGCGTTTTATGTCGAGTTGTGTGTGGAACCTCGTCATGTAGCAGGAGTCGGCAGTTTAAACGGACCAGCTGACATTTTGGCGAGTGGATGTGTATTTTGGTGGAGAAATCACCCGAGGCGGGAGGACCACTATTCTTAAATGAAATAAATTGAGAAAATTATAATTTGGGTTAATTTAATTAAATTAACGTTGTGGGGACGTTGGATAATTAAAATGATATAGGTGTTTCTTTATCAGAATCTTTGGGGGTGGTTAGTAATTTATCTTGCCCGCGTTTATTATATTCTTAATTAATATTCTATTGTGATATTTATTGCGTATAATGCTACTGTCTGGGTTCGCAACGGCGCCATTTTGATCGAGTGGAAAAACCGAGCGTTCGTGTAATACGCTAGTCGTTGTTATCGGCTTCCAACCTCAATACAATAAAACCTAAACTTGTAACTACACTTCTTAAGGAGTATAGTGGCGAGTCTGGGTATCGAATCCACATGGAATGGTTTATAGAATTTAATTGATTTATTACTTCTAGAGAAAAAATGAAAAAGATGATGATGGTTGACAAGGGGAAATAAGTTGGAACAAATTTATAAAACTAATTAAAATGAATGAGGAAATAGGTTGAAATACAATCCCCCAATTCCTAGTAATTACCCATTAGAATACTAGAATTGTAAATTATAAATTTGAATGAATCCAGTCTTTATAGATCCTAAGCATTACATATATGAGGTTCAAGCCCGCATCATATGAAATCAAAGATAAATATAAAGCGGTGCTAAATAATTACACGCACATCATATTCTTAAATATCCCAAGTACCTAGGGCAAGAGAGATTAAAAGATCTAGGATGATTGTGAACTTATCTTACACGATTCTTTCAAATTTAAATTTAAATTCTATTTCCTACGTAGATAAATTACATCGGGATGGGTTCATGCATCCTAACCCTTAAAAATTAGCTAAACATGATGAAAACAAAAGAAAACTCTAACAAACATTGTTAACAATTTGCAAAACAATTGAGAATTGAATGGAAAAATAAAATAGAGAATAGAAATTGATACTTGTATTTAGCAAGAGGAGAAAGAGATGAATTTGAATCCAGTAAAACTTCTTCTTCAAACTTACAAATAGAGTTTATGAAAACTTCTACCAAAGAAAACTACAATCTAACTTTCTCTCTCTAATCCTACTCCTACCCTCTAGAATTTGACTCCCTCTCTCTAGAATTCAACTCCCCTTGAAAATGAGGTAGGGCTTAGTCTTTTATAGCACTCAAAAATGACATTTTTTCATGCCTCTACACGTTTTTACCTTTTAATATACCTCAATGAGACTCTTCCCATGCCTCTCCACGTTTTACAACTAATAAAAACGAATTAATGAAGAAATTTCAAGAGTTTTGACTCTTCAGCTTCCAGAATTAATTTCAACTTTTGACTTTCTCTCTCCAACTTTAAATGGGCATAACTTCTTCACCGTAGCTCGGATTGAGGTGCCGTTTTTTCCAGTATTCTTTTAATTTAGATCTCTTCAACTTTCTAGTTGGCCCCACCTCCGGACTAAGGCTGAAAAATTACGAAAATGCCCTTCAACTCTCCATTTCTTGGTTTCTTTCACTGTTTTGAGTTCTCCTTCGCACTAACTTGCATGAAATACTTGTAAAACACATGAGAAATACACAAAACAAGAAAAACTTGCCAAAAAGGTTAGTATCATAAATAAGATACAAATCCAAGCTAAATACACTGCACGGGATCATAAAAATACCGAAATTAAGGGGATAAATGTGAAGAATATGTGCCTAATCAATTGCATATAATGCTACTGTCTGGGTTCACAGACCCTATTTGTGGGGAGTAGTGTGTATTCATGTTCGGGACTCTAACCTCGTGCGTTGAGTAACTTTTTCAGGTATTAGTGCCAGAGTAGCGGCATAGGATTTATTGGGTATCGTTTGGAGGTATAGCGGGAGTTTATTCTTTTTATCGCTTTAATTAGTTAGACTTTCTTTTTAGTCGTATTTATTATGAGACTTTAATTGAGTTTTATTAGGCCATTAGGTTCCAAAGTTGTTAGAGGATTTCAGTTGGATTATTCACAGTTGATTATTACTCAGTTTTCATTAAATCATTTTGGAGATTGGATTTATTCGTAGTTTTAGCATGTGATGGATCTTTTATCATCCAGTTGTTATTATCGATTGGGATTGATTCAATTATTTATCTTATGGATTGATTTATTTATGTCTCATATATGTCTCATGCTAAGAATGGTATTTTATTTACTCACACTCGACTTAGTTTTGGTGGCGGCCGACGCCAGAATTTAACGGGGTGTGACAAAGGGAACAACTCTTAAAGAGAAATAAAAAAAGGAGAAAGTTTATGTCTCCAATTCTGAAATTGATCAATATTGTCTTATCCTGTTTGCTAAAAAATTCAAAAATATTCTCAAATTAAAAAATAAAAGTACATCCAAATCGAAAAATAGAAAAATTAAGAAAAATAAAAATATCAAAGCGAGTTAGATTTTTCAGGAGAATGATCAAAACAAAGCTAGAGGTGAAAATCCCTACAAAGATGAATCGAAGAGGTGTTATGAGTGTAATGGGAAAGGTCAAAAAACCCATGAGTGTATCACTAGGATTAAGAGACATGGCAAAGTCAAAGCGACCGATAATTCCATTTTAAGCAATGGCGATGTTGAGTTGGTGGATTTCGAGGATGAATCACCACATGAATGTAATTCTACGTGTTCATGTCTAGTGACGTTAGCACTGCAAGTACATCTCACATCAATGAAGAAATTTCTAAATGTGATAGACTCGACAATGAGTCAAATCATTCTGAAGAATCTGAGGGATATGATGATAATTTGAGTGAGGGAGAATGTAGTCTCCAATGCACATACTCTGAAATTCACAGTGAGTCATTAAAAACTAAAAAGTAAAATAAAAGTTTGACTCTTAGGGGGTTGTCTTTAGAAAAGGAGTTATAAGTTTTGACAGAGAGTGATTCATCGGTGAGTCAAATCAAGAGAATGATAATAAATCTTAGTGAGAACCTTGTTTCAATGGGTATGAAAAAGACCAACTTGACCAACAAAGTGGCTAGTCTTACGAGAGATCTTCAAGCATTATTGAAGACTTATGAGAAACTTTAAGGCCATATTTCTTAACTCTAGAAAGATTTCGAATGTGTCCAGGAGGTAAAAGTAACTTTAGAGGACACATCTAAGAAAGTTGGAAAGTTGTTTCTGAGTCCCCTTTAGGTTTTTAAAGAGAGACAAAGCATAGATTACGATGCACCTGAATTGGCTCCTAATTTTTTGATGAATACTTATGGGCCTACACCTAACCCACCTAGTATAACTCGTCCTAATAATTTTAAACAAGGTTGGCCCATAAAAATCTATGTTTGTACCCATTACAAATGAAGAGGTCACTTAAGGGAGTTTTGTTACAAGCTTGGAAGAGTCTCTCACATGCATGTTCCCACACACTGCCATAATGACCTAGCTAGTCTTAGAGAGCAAGTTAATTTTTGGTCAATACTTCTAAATGGTTAATGGAAGAATTTCAAAGGATTTTTACACATCTTAAGAACACTTCCAACACAATAACTAGTGCTAACGACAATGAGGGTAATGAAATCGGACTTTATTGCATAAGTGGTTAGTAGATACAGTTTTTCTCACACCGCTCCCTTGCATACACATAGTATCAAACCTCCTTTAGGTAGTGAGGTTTTATCTCAGGGTGGGTATTTTTGTTTCGCGCCATAAAATAAGTGTGCTTACATATTTTTTCAATTCGTGTTGCATTTTATTCTAGTCTTAGATTTTTCTCTATTGGAAGAATATTCGATATCTTTGATTAGATGTGTATCATATCCTTTTAGAAAATTTTTATGAATAATTCAAAACAATTTTCTTTTCTTTTAGAATAATTTCCTAAAATGGAAAAAGATTTTATTTTCATAAAATTTTAAAAAAATTTAAAAAGATTTTTTGTATTTTGTTTTACACCGTATATGGATGCGCATGTAAGATATTTGAATCACAATTTTATTCCATCATTTCACATGTCTTAATCATGGTATTATGAGAATTGCCTATGTTTATTTTGCTTAACAGTACATGTTTAGCAGTTCATCGTTCATTATCAATTACTATCTTTATGTTAGACTCATTATATCACATTGTTTTCACACATGCATGGACTTTTGAACATCTCACTTGCTTGTCATATGCTTCATAGGATGTTCTCATCTCAATAGTACTTAATAGAGATCTAAATGTACTAAGAACTAATTGTGTATATAAGAACCATTGCCCGAATTTTTTTAACGAAAAATTATTGATAAAAGTTTAAACAATGGAAAGAGGAAGCCTTATTTTCATTAGATGTGACCATTGGAAAGAGCCTAAAAGATTAATTCATCGTAAAAAAAAAGTTCCAAGGCCAAATTTGTTTTATTGATGCTTCATTAAAAATGAGCAATATGATTCCTTCAAAAAAAATTGAGAGTCTATGATTATAATGTGAGATTTTAAGGGAGTTACAAGTTGAAGATCAATAAGTTTTCATAATAAAATTCCTTCAAAAATATTAAATAGTTTGGCGTTATTGATTTGAGAAGCATTGAAATTCGTAGCATTTTTACGAGTTAAGTCAATGTCAATTTGTTTAATATCTTTTATGCAAAAACTTAAATTGAATTCTTTGTTTAGGAGTGTCTCTTTGAATTCATGCACCGTCACTACGTATGCCTATGTTGACTTTTATGTGCATTAAAGTCACACACATACATTCCATTTCCATGATTTAGATGTTTTCGGCTAATACATGGTATGGTTGCTTATTTTTATATGCATATTTTTATGGTAAAATTTTTTAAAAATTCCCAAAATAGCTATTAGTTTGTCGAAGTTTAATTGCATATTCCTAATTATATATACTATGTGATGATATTTCAAATTTGTATTTTCGCGATGCTAACTTTTCAGGTTTAGCTTCTAACCCTTCGTCTATTATGGACAAAAGAGGGAGAACATATCAAGGGGGAGTTTTATTTATTTTTTTCAAACTCTATGGATCATGGTATTTCCTTTGCTTCAAGTGTATAGGTCTTTTTCCACATTGATGATTTTGTAGACTATACAAGAAGATTTTTATCAGAGACAAAGTTGCAAGTGCCTTTTTCTTTTCGGGTTTGGGAGGGACATTAGTTGAACTTATCTTGGGGGATCTTTTTTTCGATTTTGTGTTTTTATACCACAATAGCCAAAGGGGGGTATTTATAAGAGAAAAATTTATGATTTTCTCATTATGTTTGTAGTTTGGCATATTCCATTACACCACAACCCATCATGTTCATTCTTAAGAGCTTCAAAAGATAAATTAGTGACCGAATACGACAATCAAAGATCGAAGAGTTGATATCGTCACTACAATTATAAGAGAAGGTATATGAGGCGGATTTAGTGTTAACTTATGTTAAGGAGTATTTTTAAACCTTTTTGAATCCAAAATATTTTTTTAGAAAAAATGTTGAGTCGTAAAAATGACACTAGGTATGTCATTCAAATGAGCTTATGTATCTCATTTGAACAAATTCGAATGAATTCAAGTGATAATTTATTGGTCAACTATGGTTTCTAATCAGATATGCCGTCAAAAGAGGTTCAAATGAGATCAGGTGCTTAGTTCGAACGAGATGCACCTCGTTCGAACAAGCCGGAGAATTTTTTTATTAGTTTAAACCTCTATCTTTCTAAGCTTATCTCTTTAACATATTTTAGCCTATAAAAGAGGTACAAGCCTGCATTTGTTTGCAAGACTTTTTTCAACTATTTTGTGATCAAACATTTTAGTTTTCTAAATCAAAACACCTTGGATATTTTATGATCAGTTTATCAAACCCAAAAGAACACATTCATTGTTCAAATCCTTGTGGAGTTCATTAATCACTGCTAAAGAAAGGAAAGGAGTTTCCTGAGGCTGATTGCTCAAGCTTGAGGAAAGTGGAGATTTGATATGGGGCATTGCTAGATCTACATCCCTTTATATTATTAACAAGGAAGGAGACATAACTGCAATGCATAGTAGAGTCTAGTTATATAAGTCGATTTGTGTCTTATGTAGTACCTTACTTGTAACGGTGTTGAAAAAGGGGTTTCCATATCTCATGTTGCTTGTTTGTTTGTTCAATTTAGAGTCAATATCTTGCATGTTTAGTTTCACCTACTTAATAAAGATAAAATTGGATTAAAATTAAACTTATTGTTGATACCAAATTTAGTGTGCTGACGTGGACCAATCACCTGAAGACACGTGGCGTCCACTATGTCAAATACAAATACCTTAAATGAATAAATCAGGTGCCCCGAGCAACTTAAGCATGCCGAGCAACTCAGGCGCCCCGAGAAACTTAAGCGTACCGAGCAACTCAGTCGGTCCGAGCTACTTAGCGTGCAGAGCATTAGAATGAAAAGACAACTATGCATTAAATGCGCATTTATTATCGTACAGATGTATATGTCTACTGGATAACAACGCATTATCCTTTCATATGTACAGCCTCAAGGCTATAAATACATTGTAACTTCCTCATAAGAAGGGGACTCGAAATTTCTTGGTAAACCCTATTATCAAGATTCCAGGAAAACAGTCGGTAATATAAAACAGCAGACGTAGGCCATTTTCACAAGGCTGAACCACTTTAAAAATCCTTTGTCTTATTTATTTCATTTTTATCTATGATTGATTAATAAGATATAATCTAGTTTTTTACATCAACAGATTGGCGCCATCTGTGGGAATTCGACAGTATTTAGCGTTTCTCACCAAAATAATTCATAATCTATGGCTGAAAATCCGGAATCCAATAATCGAAACACTGGGGTCCCTCCAAATCCTTCTACTCCCCTAAATATTCAAGATCTGGCCGGCATAATGGCTAATTTAGCCTAAGGCAAAATGGCCATGCAAGAAACGATGCGTCAACTTATACAAATTGTTCAAGGTGGAGTGTCGTCTCAATCAGGACAACTAAGTGTTCAAAGAAATACCCATTTGCCAACTTCAAGAACTAGAAGAACGCTATTCCCGAAAGTCTCTCAATCTAGACGTATTGACTCATATCGTACTAAAAGATCTAGTGATCCTTCGTATCAACCTGGCCGAACCTCATCGGTACGAGCTACTGATTCCCACCGAAATGTCACTCTCACTCTAGAAAGGACTAGTGCTCTAGAGAGGTTCAGTAAAGTATCTCCTTTTGATCGATTGGGCCCTTGGAGGAATAGAAGTCCTCCTAGGATTGCATCGAGAAACTCTCAACGAACATCCGATTTAAGGGAAGGCTCTGCCCAATCACTCCCAGTAGCCCGTAATGAGAGGTCCCAAGAGGAAAACTCAACTCGATCAGTTGCTCGAACAAATAGGCCCGAGGTGGGAAATGATGCACGGAAAGGATCTATTCAAAGGTTGGAGGATAGATTAGGGGAAATGGCTAAGGCCAAGAATCCTCTACAGATAACTTTTGTCCCAGGGACACCATTTGTACAGGCAATTGTGGATTTTCCCACACCATCAAAATTCAAAGCTCCTATAGTGACGCATAAATATGATGGAAAAACTGACCCTATCCTTCATATAGAACAATACCAAGCTACTGCTGACATCTATGCGGTTCCATATGAGATGAGATGTAGAGTGTTTTCAAGAACTCTCACTGGGTCAGCCCAGATATGGTACAATAACCTTCCTAGGGGGAAGATTGCAATTTTCCTTCAACTGGCAGAGCTGTTCATAGGAAATTTCTATTTTGGAGCAAAACCAGTTAAATGAGTAGCACACTTACTGAGTGTTAGACAGAAGCCAGAAGAAAGTACTAGGGACTACATTACTCATTTTAATAACGAGAAACTTGAGGTAATAGATTACGAGGAGAAAACAGCAATTACTGCTCTGATGAGTGTGCTGTTGCCAGATAAGTTGTACTACACTTTGGCCAAAGATCCGCCTAGAATAAGGAAGAACTGATGGCAAAGGTAGCCAAAATCATGAACGCTGAGGAAGCCATGGCTGCGAAGAAGAATACAGACAGCAAAGAGACTAAGGTCGAAGCTAGTAAAATCGAGAAGAAGGATCAGAAGAATAATGGTGGCAACAAGCAGTTGAAAGGTAAACAAGCATTGGAGAAGATGAGGAAATATGGAAATTATACCCCATTGAAAGTATACTTAAATAATATTCTGGAGGAGATCAAGAATAGCGAGGAGATAGCTTGGCCTGGGAAAATGAAGGCAGATCCTGACAAAAGGGATAAGTCCAAATATTGTGAATTCCATAAAGATCATAGTCACACGACCAAACGTTGCAAAGCTGTCCAGAATGAAATTGAAGCACTCATCAGGCGAGGAAAATTGGCTAAGTATGTTGATCGCCAAAATGGTGGAAAGACCAGCGATAGAGAAAGGAAAAGATATAAATCTCCTCGTCGAGTAAAAGAAGACAAGAAGAGAGATCACGAAGATGATCCCGACCTTCCTAAAAGACGAAGACAACCAGAGCGTGAGGTATTTTCAATCCATTTTGGATCATTTGAATGTAATGTTATTACAGGTGGAGATGCAGGAGGTGAATATCTTACTGCGGAGAGGAAAGCTTACCTCAATGAGGCTCAAGCTCGCTCGTACATACAGCGAATAAATTTGGCTGAAGATGATCGCCCGAGGAAGGCGAATAAGGACAAACTGGTCATTGGTTTCTCTAAAAATGACCTAGCAGGTGTACTATATCCTCATGATGACCCGTTGGTGATCAAGATGAGAATAAAGGAAGTGGTGATTTCACGGGTACTGGTGGACAATGGTAGCTCTGCAGACATCATGTTCTACCCATGCTTCGACAGTTTAAATTTAAAGTTAGCCCAGTTGGAGACCTATCATAGGCCCCTCCTCGATTTTACCGGCAAAAAGGTTTTTCCATTTGGGACGATCAAGTTGGGTATGCTTATCGGTACATGGCCTGCTTGTCGAACAGAAAGATACATTTTTTCGTAATGGATAAAAATATCCAATCAGCTTATAATATCATCATGGGAAGGTTAGGTCTGAAGAAGTTTGAAGCAGTACCATCTACTGTACATCAATGTTTAAAATTCCCAACCAATTTTGGAGTGGGAGTTGTGAAAGGCGACCAGAAAGTAGCTCGAGAATGCTACTATTCATCCGCCGAACAGGAAGAACATGAAGAAACTAGGAAGAAGACTATCACCTATCAGGTGGATGAAATAGAAAATGCAGAGATTGAAACATTAGACCCTAGAGATGAGTCTCAGCTTGTGAAAGGCCAGGTCATGGAAGCTACCGAGAATATCATTCTGGACGATGAACACCTAGATTGAACAACCCAAATAGGTGTGTCATTAGATGAATCGATAAAGCAAGAACTGGTAGCGTTTCTAAGACACAGGAAATAGACTTTTGCATGGAGTCATGAATACATGCCAGGGATAGATCCAAGTTTCCTGTGTCACGAGCTCAACGTGAACAAGGAGGTCAAGCCAGTGAAGCAAAGAAGAAGGGTGTTTAGTCCTGAAAAGAACCAAGCTATACAGGAAGAAGTGGAGAAACTACAAAAAACTTTTTTTATTGAGGATGTCAAGTATCCTGACTGGCTAGCAAACATGGTGATGGTAAAGAAGAAAAATAACAAGTGGAGGATGTCTGTAGACTTCAGTGATCTTAATAAGGCATACCCAAAGGATTATTTTCCTTTGCCCCGAATTGATCAATTGGTGGATGCTACCTCGGGCACGAATTGTTGAGTTTTATGGATGCTTATTCTGGTTACAGCCAGATTAAGATGAAACCTGAAGACAGGAAAAGTACCTCATTTATCACCCCAAGGGGAACTTATTGCTATAATGTTATGCCTTTCGAACATAAAAATGCAGGTGCAACATATCAGCGGTTTATGAACAAGGTGTTTGCAGAGAAAATCAGTCATAACATGGAGGCTTATGTTGACGATATGCTGACGAAGTGCAAGAAAGTTGTTGATCATCTAGTTGATCTAGGTTAGACCTTTGATCAACTAGAGAAATATCAAATGAAGTTGAATCCAACCAAATGCATATTTGGGGTGTGAGAAGGTATGTTTCTCGGATACATCGTTAACCAATGAGGTATTGAGGCAAACCTTGATAAGATCAAGGCCCTATTGGATCTACGATCTCCAACTATTAAGAAGGAAGTACAAAGTCTCACAGGACGAGTTGCAGCACTTAATATATTTGTATCATGAGCAACAGACAAATGCCTCCCATTTTTCAAAACACTTCGAAAAACTTTCGAGCGGAATGATGAATGCGAGAAGGCCTTTCAAGACTTGAAGAAATATCTGGGGACACCTCCATTGTTATCTTGACCAGTGATAGGAGAAAGACTATACTTGTATCTAGCAGTTTTGGAGAATGCAGTTAGCTCGGTGTTGATAAGAGTGGAGGACGAAGTACAAAAACTAGTCTATTATACCAGCAAAGCCTTCCGAGGAGCAGAAATCAGATATCCGAGGTTGGAGAAGTTGGCACTAGCACTGATCAAAGCAAGCAGAAGGATGAGGACATACTTCCAAGCTCATACTATAGTTGTGTATACTGATATATCGTTAAGGCAAGCTCTGCATAAACCTGAGAAATCAGGAAGATTGATGTACTGGGCAGTAGAACTTAGTGAATATGATATAGTTTATGAGCCTAGATCGTCGCTCAAGGGACAGGCAATAGCTAATTTTATTGCGGAATTTACTCATTCTGATACCCCAGAAGAATAGGAGTTTAATACAGACTAACCTGTGGATGTTACGGGATCATCAAATTTAACCCCCGACCAACTTCCATCCGTGGACGATCAAGGAAAGACAACCAACGAGAAGCGAGAAGTATCAGGGGAGGATAAAAGGAAGTATCAAATATTCCACCGAGGAACTCTATCTGATCAAAAATTTGATAACAAAGTATTAATATGGAATCTGTATGTTGATGGCTCTCCGTGTACCACAGGCAGTGGAGCAGGAATTGTTTTAAATAGTCCTGATGAGATTGATATAGAATATGCTCTATGTTTTCAGTTTAAAGCCTCCAATAATGAGGGTGAATGTGAAGCAATGATCGTGGGTCTAAGTCTGGCCAAAACTATGAAGGCAAAGCAGGTCGTTCAAATTCTGGGGGTGTATGCAGCAAAAGGAGAATTAATGGTCAGGTATCATGCAAAAGCAATGGAGGTTGTATCGAGTTTTATTGTAGTTTAGTTGCTTAGAATACCGAGATTGGAAAATACAAGAGCAGACGCCTTATCTCGGTTAGCATCAGCCACACGCACCGAGCTACGAAGAACAATTCCAATAGAAGTCTTGGTTGGTCGGAGCATAGATGAAGATTTAATGATGAATGTTATTACCCTTGACTTGGAACCTTCCTGGATGGATCCTATCAGGGCCTATATCGAAGAAGGGATTCTGCCACCTGATAAACTCCCAGCTAAGAAACTAAAGTTTAAAGCTGCTCGTTATGTATTGACCAGTGGTATTTTATACAGAAGAGGAGTTATAGTAGGATTACAAAGATGTGCCAATCCCTCCGAAGTTAAAGACTTGATCGAAGAGGTTCACGAAGGGTCTTGTAGAACCCATGTAGCAGGTCGGACGCTTTTGCAAAGAATAACAACGCAGGGGTATTACTGGCCAACGATGCGAGCTGATTGCGCAACTTATGCTAAGAAGTGCGATAAATGACAATGCTTCTCTTCAATCTGAAGAATTCCCCAAGCATTTCTAACACCCATAACGTCCCCTTGGCCATTCTCCATGTGGGGGATAGACTTGGTCGGACCACTTCCAATAACCAAAGGAAGATTCAAATACATCGTGGTTACTGTGGATTATTTTACTAAATGGGTGGAAGTTGAGCCTCTCATTGATATGACACATGACAAAGTCTATCAGTTTGTTTGGATGAATATTATTTGCAGATATGGTCTTCCCCATGCATTCATCACTGATCATGGAACCCAGTTCGATAACGAGGAATTCGCTGCATATTGTCATCAATCCAATGTATTGAAAATCCATTCCGCATCAGGCCATCCCCAAAGCAATGGGCAAACTGAAGTGACGAATAGAACTATACTGAATGGTTTGAAAAAATGGATGGATGATGCAAAGGGAAACTGGATCAACGAGCTACACTCTATGCTGTGGGCTTATCTCACTACACCACGAACAGAAACTGGGGAGTCTCCATACATGTTGACTTTTGGAAGTGAGGCTATCATACCTGCTAAATTGGGTCTAGCCACACATAGGGTGCTGAATTTCAATTCTCCTGTCAGTGACTTGATGAGACGATTAGACCTGGATTTTCTCGAAGAAGTTAGAGAAGAAGCAGCAATCAGGAATGCAGCATATCAATAACGAACAACTTTCTTCTACAACAAAAGAGTGAAGAAGTGTGATTTGAAAGAAGGAGATTATGTACTGAAGAAAGTGATCCAAAATCATAACAAACTGGAAGCCAATTGGCATGGACCTTACAGAGTAACTGAAGTTGTTCGTCCAGGGACATACATAATTGAAACTTTGGAGGGAGAAGAATTTAAGAATGCGTGGAATGCAGAACACCTGCCCAAATATTATCAGTAATTGAAATTCCTATGTAATACAGTTTCTTCAATATGAATAAAGTGATGTTTCGCCTGTATTTTCTTCTTTACTGAAATTTTTTTTGAATATTAGTGCTACACACTACACAAACCCAAATTCCAAACAACATACCACCAACTCCGGTTGGTAGGCAAATTAAATACCACCAACTCCAGTTGGTCGATAACTCATTACCACCAACTCGGTTGGTCGGGAACTCAATACCACCAACTCCGGTTGGTCAGCAAATCAAAGACCACCAACTTCGATTGGTCGGTAACTCAATACCACCAACTCCGGTTGGTTGACAAATCTCAACAAATCAAAGACCACCAACTCCGGTTGGTCGAAAACTCATTACCACCAACTCCGGTTGGTCGAGAACTCAATACCGCTAACTCTGGTTGGTCGGCAACTTATTACCAGCAACTCCGGTTGGTCGGTAAATCAATAACCACCAATTCCGGTTGGTTGGTACCAAACTAGGCAAGAAGCTGGAGGACCACCCGGGGCATCCACTGTCTAGGCAACCCGGTAATCCATACGAGATTACTACAACTAAGCAGGAACATGGGATGAAAATCATTCCATTGCTTAGGCCCAAAGAGTGACAAGTCACTATAATCAAACAACAAATGGGATAAGTATAGTATATACATATATATTTACTAACCAACAAACAAAGACATTCTATAAATTATTTCGAAGAAAATGAAATGGAAAAAGACAAACTTTTTCTTCATTAAAGTAAAGCAGATTACACAAGATATGAAGTCTAATCCATTACATCAAATATCCTATTCTATTGGTTTCTTTCCCTCTTCTTTTGAAATAGGATCTACCCCAGATGGAGGATCATCTAATGCATAAAGGGAATTCATAAAGTTTAGATCTCACAGCATTCTAACATTCATTACGGATGGTCGATCAAGAAAGTGTTCTGGACGAGCTATCTCAAAGTTTGCATGAAGACTGTAATCACCGAGATACTTGGAAATCAGGCATCGAGGAATGGCACGAGTAGGAATCCAACTAATATCAAGATTAAAAGGAGTCATAGGCAAATCGAGCACTCCAGGCTCATAATAATCCCATAGGTAGTGTCCTTGCTCCAATTTTAGCACACACATAGCGTTTAACCATCCCTGCTTGTACCCCTCATTATTTGATTGCTGCAACTGAGCATCAAGATGGTACAAAGCTTCATTATACCCAGCCATCCAAAATTCCCTAGGTTATTTGTGAAATTGAGAAGTTAGCCTCTCTAGTTGCTCGTGGAGTTTCTTCACCAGAATTTCTTTACTTTCCAGAGCAGAACTTTGGTTAGAGAGTTGCTCGGTGAAATTCAGAATCTTCTTAGACATTTCTACCAAGGCTTGGTTCTTCGCCATCAACTGAACGATTTGATTCTCTAAAGCCGACTGTGTTCTCGCTTCTTCAATGGTAACCCGACCAGCTCTTGCTCGTCCATGAGAAGAAGATCTTGCTCTACCACGAGTAGATGTGGATGTTCCATCTTGTTTCAAAGTTTCTAACTCATCTCTTAATTTAGCATTTTCTACCTCCAAAAAGGAAAAACCTTCATCATTAATGGGGACCAAAGCTCCCGAAGAAGAAGAAGCAGATTTGAATTATTTTATTTCCTCCTGCAAAGTAATGTTCTCCTACTCTAGCAGCTTGGCGATGTGTCTATGTTCTTCGATTTTAAGCCTCAGCACACTCTTCTTTTTCGCATGAGCAGAAATGAACTTGTCATATCCCTTGTCAGCACTCAACTGTTGGTACTTTTTCTCATAGCCTTGATAGAGAAGTGAGTAGATTCTTTATACTGCTGTTGAAGTTCCTCGCTCGTTCCTTAAAGATCTTCAATCATTTCATAATAGGCCACATTGTTGGCAACATCACGATCGAGTAGGCACTTCAAGTGTTGATAAGCGTCAATTGCTCGTTCATAAGTTTCTGATCCAAGGATGTTAATTATTTGGGCCTCAGTCAAGTTTGCATGACCAGCTTTGAAATAGTCATTGAATTTTGTCATCAACTCTGTATCGTTATCTGATAAGAGTTCCATCTTGGCTATAAAATAGCAAAGAGAAGATGAAAAACAAAATCAACAATCATGCGAACAGAGCAAGTAAGAGAAAAATTCCAAACGAACAACTGAAGTTCAAATTTTATTCATCATAATAAGGGAAAACAAAGTTCAAGGTTACATCCACAAAAATAATAAAATAAAGGTCCCGAATAACTTTACACATTCTCCTTGTTTCCTACAACTTCTTCAGATGGTTTGGATGAAGGGGTTGGTTGCTCGGAGGGCAAGGGCAGCTGCTCGACAGATGTACTGGTTGGTTAGAGTTGCTCTGAGGGTTGGGCGATAACAATAACAGGGACCTTCCCTCCTGTCATCAAGGAAGACTCATCAGAAGCTGCTTCATCTTCTTCTTCTTCTTCTCCAAGAGAGGGAGGAGGTCCATGAGTATGCTGATGGAATAACTCAGAATTCTCAGCAACCTTTAACTCCTTCAAGGCTGTTATCCATCCATCCCTAAATATTTGACACTGGCATACTCCATTTGAGAAGACATGACATCTAGGCCCTTGTTCCAACCCTTGTCCCAACCAGCACTGAAGGATTTCTTAACTGTAGCTTTCCTTTTTACCCTCTCCGAGGAGGTCCTTTCCCTAAGGAGTTCTTCGGCAGACTTCAATTTTTCTTCTACCTCTATTTTTTGCTGCTCAACATCTTGAAGTTTATCAACATTTTCCTCAACAGATTTAAGCTTAACCTCAAGCACCTTGTTGCTCTGTTTAGCCTCCATCAATTTCTTCTCCAACTTTTTGGAGGTAGCCATAGCTTGATCTCTGTTTAGTTCAACAGACTCGAGTTGCTTCTCTTAAGCACTCTTGTTTTCCTCGTACTTCCGACGAGATTCCTTCAAGGACCGAGTTAATCCAGCAAAAGGTTCTTCTACCCCATCAGAGGAGATGGAAGCCTCGATGGCTTCATATTTCTTTAAAATGCTATTAAAGCATGTCACTAGCTGAAAAAAGGCAGAATTTTGAGTCAATATATGAATATAGTATTAGAAAATAAAGGATTCAGACTAACGAAACTTACTGAGCTAAGGTGTTGAGCAGCCAGTGTAGTAAGTTTCTCATGAGAAAAAGTGTCTTCAACACCTTGGGAGTCTGGAACAGTCCAAGATCTTACCAAGATCACAGTAGAGCTCGGAGCAATAAGAGCTGGAATACTATCTTCAATAATTGAAGGTTGAGAGATAGGTTCAGCAGGTCTCTCAAACGAACTTCTTTTTAATCTCCTCAGAGGAGCAGGAGCATTTTCAATTAAAGATATTGTCTCTATTGGGGAGATGACAACAGTCTTACTTGGAGGCACAGGGGGCTTCTCTCCAACTTCCTTGGCAGCAGTGGGAGGGGGTACATCTATAGTCTTTGTCCCTTCTTCTGGGACATCTTGTTAACTTTTCTTTGCCTCCACAGTGGCAGAGGCAGACTTATCAAAAAAGGCAGGAGCTTTTCTCTTCTTCATCAGATCAGTGATGGGAATGCTTAAGTCAGAAGAAGAACCTTCCACACTGGTTTCAGAGGTTGGTACTTGGTCAAGATCAACCACCACAGGGCGAGGACGAGCAATAAAAGACGAAGTATAGATTTTGTATTGTAGCAAATAAGAAGCAGATCTAACGTGCTCCTCAACAACAGATTGATGCAAGCCCCAGATAAGTTTTAAATGCTTTATATTAACCTCGGTTTCTTTTGGAGGTTTCCTTTTACTATCAACTGTAACAAACAAAATCAAATGTCAGTGGTGCATTTTATCATATACAAAGAAAACAAGATTTTAAAAATAAAAATAACCTATCCCATTGCCATAAAGTGGACACCTGGGACCTTGGTATACATCATCTCCATTTAATGGAGGGTGTTTTATAAGCACCCAAAACTGTACAATTTATACCCCAAATAGACGTACTTTAGTTGCTAATTCTCGACAATTTGGATTTTACGCGCTTAATTGTTCAATATGCATGCTTAATTGCAGTTACGGTGTCAAAAGTTATATTTCCGGGTAATTTGCAGTTAAAATGAAGTTAATTCCCTCTCTTGTACCCTAACTCGAGCCTAAACCTAGCCCAAACTTATCCCAAGCCTGTGTGTGTTTTGTTTGTGTCATTTTATTATTTTTTAGATTTTTAGTTTGAGCCATTTTTATTTTTAGGATTTATTTTAGATTTATTTAGTATTTTCTAGGTTTTGTTAGCTATTTTTCTATTTTATTTTTATTAGTATAATTTTATTTTATTTTCATTTTTATTAGCTTTTAGTTTAGTCTTATTAGGATTAGTTTTAGGAGTTCATTTTTAGTTTATTATGTTTTATATTTTTTAGGACTTTAGTTTTCATTTAGATTTTAAGTTTTTATTTCTTTTCTTTTATTTTAGTTTTTATATAAGCTTAGTATTTTTTTTTAGTTTTGATATTTTTATTTTTTATTATTTTTAGTTTGTTTTATTTTTAGTTAGATTTATTTTTTATTTTTAGTTTTATTAATTTTAATTGAGTCTTTATTAATTTTTTTTTAGGAGTCCAAATTAAACACACACACATAAACACAAACACACCCTCATCCCCACCATACTAACCTACACCCACACACAACCACACACCCCTAGCTTCCATACACCCTACCTCACCCAATTACACTCCCTATCATCTTCAACCTTTCACCCTCTCTCTCATCTCTCCTTTAAACCCACTTCCCCATTAACAAAACCATCTCACCAATACCCTCTCTCTCTCTCTCTCTCTCTCTCTCGTCCCAGCCAACCCCTCCCTCTAACCTCCGACTGGTACCCCTCCACCCGACCTCCATCACCGGTGCCGGCAGCCCAAAAACCCACCGTCAGAACCCCCGACATTTACCCAACCTGCCCCTCCGATCGTGACCTCCAGCCGGCGAAACCCACGACCACAGCCTGTCCACGCAACCCCATGCCCAAACTTTTTTCGGCGAAAACCACCTTGACCCACGTAAACCTCGACAACCCTCTCTCTCTTGTAACTCCAGGCGGAGCCATCTGTCGGCGTTGACCCACCTATCCGCCCAAATCCGGCCCCTTGCTCCGACAACCCAAGCCCAGCTACCACCTGTTCTACCCAACACCAACCCTCCATCCAAAACCACCTCCAACCCAAATACCCATCTATCCCATTTAAGCCACGATCCGCACAAACCACAAACCAACACTAAACCATTTAACCCATGTGACTTAAACCCTCTTATACCCTTTTTCCTTATTACCCCCCAACTAAAACCTCTTACCCAAAAATACACTTTCAACAAATCTGATATGTTTTAACCCATTACCTCATTCCCTTACTTCCCACATGACCTCACACCCCAATTCCATGCACACTCATGTCACTTATCCAATATACCCCTAGCATCCATGTGCACCACATAAATTGAAGACTTGGGCCATTTTCAAGAGGATCTCAAATTTAGTTTTAAGCTTGGTGTGATAAAATTCTCTCCACCCCTCTATGTTTAGTATTTTCATTTTTAGCAAATACCTTAATATAGAGGTGTGTAGTGAAAATTATCTCTAGGATAAATTACACCCCACCCCTCTATTATGAATTTTTGCATTTTTAGCAATTATTCATAATAGATTGATGTAGTGAAATTCATCCCTTATGGGAGGTAAATTCTAATTCATTCCTTTATGTTGAGATTTTTCATTTTTAGTAATTATCTCAATATAAAGTAATGATCTAGAATTTATTTCTTTAGGTGAATTCTAATCTACAATTTTATAATTTTAGGATTTGCATTTTTAGCAAATCTCTTTTATTATTTAATTGTCCATTATTAATTCATCCATTATCCTTTTTATTTTTATTCTGTAAATTTTAGTTTAGATTTAATAAATACATGAGTGAGGAATTGTAATTGAGAGATTGATGATGTAATTGAAGATTTCATGTCAATTCAAGGCTTAAATGGGTTTGATCTATTCCTCTCTTATTACTTTTAGTTTAATCTTCTTTTGATTTTATTCGTTTATCTTACATTTGTGGATGATGATTTTTGAGGGCTAATCTTCCATTCATGGGATGAAATTTTGAAGCCCTCATGAATCCAATTTAGTTAGTTTACTTTTTAGCACAATTTTATTTACCTCATTTTCTTATTAGCTTTTACATCTTAGTAGTACTTTAAAAATTAGTATATAGTTAGTTAATTAATATTCCCTTAAAAAATTCATAAAAAATAAAAAAAGTAAAAATAGAAAAATATAATAAAATGCAAATGAATCTATACATATGTCCTCTCCAATTTGTGTTTCACCCTTAGATTTGGATTGACTCCCTTACTTACCTCTACACTTTAGTTTAATAATTTTTTGTAGGTAATTTAAGGTTTTTGACTAACTTGGCTTTCAACGATAGACTATACAAAAAGTTTCGTTATTAGTGTTGCCAATTTTTTATCACAACTCCATGATCAAAATAGTCCCTATTGGCATCGGGAAGATTAACAACTAACGCTCTATTAAAAAACCTAGGTTTTAAATAGAAAGTGTTGTCACTGGTAACCCATCTGTAGCAATATATAATCTCTGGAATCCCTAAACGAGTTCCATGAAGTTGATTCAACCTATGTACGCCATTAACTATCCTCCATGTATTTGGAGCTACTCTTGTAGGTACAATATCGAAATATTGGCAAAACTCCAAACACAGGGGATTTGGCGGGAAAGAAAAGCCATATTCGGCTACAAAAAGACTTGGGAACCACTGTCCCTCAGCCAAAGAAAAATAATCAGAAGGACCAGAAATTTCTTCAAAGATAACCCACGAAGTAATTGAAAATTCAAATCAAAATTTGTCTAACGATTCAACAAGATAAACCATGGTGAATAAAGAAAATAAATAAGAAGGAAGAAAATCTTACAGAGGAAATAGAGATCAGTTGTCAATGAACGATGGAAAGAAAGAAGGCACAAGATAGAGAGAAGATGAAGAGTTCAGAGATACAGATTTGAAAAGTGAAAAATGATAGGATTTCTGTCGCACTTAAATACTTTACCTCGGGAATAGAGAAAAACAATGATTACAAGGAAAGACGTTTGCGTTTCCGACGGCTAAAAGAAGAAAAGGGCACCAATATCGAAGTGATCGTGAAAATTCAAAATATTCATGAAGTCTGATATTATGCGCTCAAAAAGGAATTATAAAATTTTCTTAAAATCCATGAAGATCCGTAATCTAAGCAGTTTTCAAGCAAAATGTTCCACACTCTCCTTCAACCTCAACTGTGAAACATTGGGGGCTTCTGTTGATACCAAATTTAGTCTGCTGACGTGGAACAATCACCTGAAGACACGTGGCGTCCTACATGTCAAATACAAATACTTTAAACGAACAACTCAGGCTCCCCGAGCAACTTAAGCATATCGAGCAACTCGGGTGCCACGAGCAACTTAAGCGTACCGAGCAACTCAGTCGATCCGAGCTACATAGCGTTAGGGGTGTTCACGGGTCGGTCGGTTCGGTTTTGGCCTGGTTTTTTGAGCTGAACCGACCATGTCAGTTTTTGGAGGAGAAAAATAGAACCGAACCGAACAGGGTCGGTTTTTGACAGGGCCGATTCGGTTTGCCCATCGATTTTTGACAGGGTCGATTTTTTACAGGGCCAGTTCGGTTTTTTCATTTATTTTAATAAAAAATATTTTTTTTAATACCTAATATAAATATAAAATTAAAAAATATAATATAATATGCCAACACGAATATAAATATAATATAAAATATAAAATTAAAAAGTATAAAAATTAATTCAGTTCGGTTCGGTTCGGTTCAAAATCGGTTTTTTTATGCCAAAACCAAAAATCGAACTGACCCTGTCGGTTTTATACCTTATCAAACCGAACCGAACCGACCCTTAAAAAAACCCGGCCCGAAAATTTTCGATTCGGCTCGGTTTTGTCGGTTTGTCGATTTGGTCATTTTTTTTGCACACCCCTACTTAGCATGCAGAGCATCGGAATGAAAAGACAGCTATGCACTAAATGCGCATTTATTATCGTACAGATGTATATGTCTACTGAATAACAACGCATTATCCTTTCATATGTACAGCCTCAAGGCTATAAATACATTGTAACTTCCTCATAAGAAGGGGACTCAGAATTTCTTGGTAAACCCTATTATCAAGATTCCAGGCAAACAGTCGGCAATATAAAACAGTGGACGTAGGCCATTTTCACAAGGCTGAACCACTTTAAAAAAATTTGCCTTATTTATTTCATTTTTCTTGTGGATCCACTTGTATCTGATGGTTTATATCCCATCCAGCTAGTCTATAAGTTCCCATACATGATTCAAAGTCATATGCCTTTAGGTAAAAGTCAACGCCATTGTCCTTAAGTGCCTCATCATAGTTAACGGGATCCAATTTATATTCCTTTGGGACTTCACCGAAGTGCTCTCCCAAATACACCAACCTATCACGCTGATGCGACCCTCCCACTATGATGTGGCTCCATTTATGGTCCAGTATAACTAACACGTGCATCCAGATCATCAGTAATGCTCCTACTACCGTTAGGCAGTGCATTATCGATATCAGGTCATAGTTCATCATGTAGAGTGATCCCGAAGTAGTTTTTTTCTATTTTCCTCATAGCTCTTATAAGATCATCTTGCTATTGGACTTATGGTTCATCATATAATATTCATCTAAGTACCAATAATTTGTAATAATAATTTCCCTCTCGTTTTTAGGATTATAATATAAACCACCCTTGAGACACACTGTTGCCCTGGATTCCAACTTCTCTATCTCCTTTCTCATCACGTGTACTAGGTAACCCTAAATTCGAATATACCCCCAAAATATGCTTGTTCCCAGTCCATAGTTTTGTGGGAGTTGTTGAGACTGATGTCTAACGAACTAAGCATAGTAAATAAGTTCCCACCTCTAATGCATAACCCTAAAAGGAATCTAGCAGATCTAAATAACTCATCATGGATCTAACCATATCCAAAAAAATTATGCTTCATCTTTTTGCTACACCATTTTGTTTTGGAGTGCCCGGTGCAGTCAATTGGGTTGTATTTCCCAACTCCGATAGGTGTTTCCTAAAATCTCTTAAGAGGTATTTCCCTCTATGATCAAATCGTAAAGGCTAGATTAGTTTACCATTCCTACACTCCAGCTCAACCTTGTGCACTTTGAACTTATCAAATGCTTTAAACTTATGGTGCATAAGGCAAACATATCCATACCTCGAGTAATCATCAGTGAAAGTGATGAATTACTCGTAACTACCTCTTTCCTAGATATTCACAGGCCCATAAAAATTATAAGGAACTAATTCCAACGCGTCATTGGCTCTATACCCCTTGATCGTAAATGGCATCTTAGTCATTTTACCCATTAAGCAGGATTTACAGGCTAAAAATGCCTCCACTTCCAATGAACTCATTTGCCCATTCGAAACCATTCTCTGTATCGTTTTTAGATTTATATGAACTAATTGTAAGTGCCAAAAATATGTTTAGTTAAACATAGAAGGTTCTTTTTTCTTTAGGTTATTTCCCTTTAAGTTATTCAATTCAGTATTAAGAAGCATTGGTAAGACACATCTTATAATATAAAGATTATTTTCCAATATTCAAGGATAGATAAAAGATTTTCCATCTTTGATTAAAATAACTCCTTTATTAAAATAAACTAGGTATCTATTCATCACTAGCTTAGAAACTGATATCAAAATCCTTCTAATACGAGGAACATAAATATAATCAACTAATGTTACTTATTGTCCACCAAATTTTTATACTAAATTTTCTACTGGTAATATTACTGCCTTATGATAATCGTCCGTGAATAGAAATATATCTCCATTAGTGAGATCCCTTATTACCTGGAACCCCTAAAAAGAGTTAAAAAATATGCTAAGTGACTCCCGAGTCAACACACCAGGTATCGGTAGATTGCACCATAAAATGTGTCTCAGTGATGCAGGAGAAATTACTCTTTCCATTCTTCTTGGCCAAGAAAATGTGACATTGCATCTTCTAGTGTCCTTTATGTATGAAGATCTAATATATGCCTTTAGTCTTCTTATCTACTCCCTGAGGCTTAAATTTTTTTTTTTTTGACAACTTTAGGTCGTTCGTGGGACTTGCCCTTATTTTTCTTCTTACCTTGTGGGATAAAAGTAGATAGGCCTCTCTCTGCAACCTGATCACACCCTTATGCCTATAGATTTTCGCCACAGCCTGGAGTTCCTTGAGAAGTTGTTCTGAAGAATAATCAAATTTGTTCATAGAATAATTGAGGCAAAAATGTTTAAAGGGCTCCGATAGTGATTGTAGTACGAAATTAACTTGGGTTTACCCATTGATTTCAGATCCAAGCACCTCCGATTATCTTAAGATGGACATAGTATTTAGAACGTGTTCGTATATGGGAGTACCATCAAGCATCTTAGTGTTGACCAACCTTACCATAGCATCTAACATTGCAACATGATTCTGATCTTCAAATATATCCTTGAGGTGTAGAACATATCGTAAGAAGTGGGTAGACATGTATTGATGCTGGTGCTGCAGCACATTAGTTATAGAGGCTAGTATATAACATCGAGATATCTTATCAACCTTTTTCCACCTATGGCAGGATTGGGCATCATTTTTTAGTGTTCCTTCCTCTGGATTTCCAGGACAAGTACCCCTGATGACAAACTTAAAGTCTTAGTTATGACAATGTCTATATTGAGTTTTTAGTTTATATAGTTCATTCCATTTAACTTGTCGTCCTTTAAGATTTAAGCAAGTGGGTTGAATGATAATTCGATTTTGAAATTTTAGAATCATAAATTTTGAAAAGTGAATCAATTCGAAAATATACATGTGAGGATATAACTTAGATTTTATTTTGAAGTGGCATACCTCACTGCTAAGTTTTAAAAATAAAATCCCGTCGAACATCCTAGTTCTCTTATGAATTGAAATTTCTTGATGGGAGCATAAATCACTTAACTTTGGACTAGACAAACTTTTGTCTTTCAATTATACACCTAGACAGTTCAGGATCCTCCGTCCAACATAATTGAATAGTCGACGACTTTCGTTCCCACAACTTATGATAGTTACTCTGAAGGGGAGGATATCAAAAGTTACCTTTAAATGTATACCACCGGTTCGTATAATAAAATTAAACCCGCTAATGTAAAACTTTCTCGATGGTGGGGGCGAACTCACTCATATTTAATTTCACTAAACTATCACTTAAGAATTTTAAAATTTATGTGATTTCACGATTAAGGTCATCAGATGGGGGGCATGATCAAGCTGACACAAGAAATAAATCGCATCACAATTTTAAAATACCATGAAGACCATGGGATTTATGTTGAATCCCCACTACCACTTAGTATTTTGAAAAGTTTGAGATTTTTGAAAAATAATTTATTAAACTCCACGGTAGTGAATTTAAATCCTTGGTAATATCCCAAATTATTTGTATGAATTAAATGTCGTGAACTCACATCTTAATTTTTTAAAATAAAAATAATAATTTGAATTATCTAAACTTAGATAAAACCTGTAGATATCAATTTAATTCACACCTTTAAATTAATTACCTTAGTTTAATTAAATTTAGAAAATAATAAATTAAACACTAATTTTGGTAGAAAATTGGTGATCTAGGTCGGTCTCAAAATTAATATCCATATTTTTCGTAATAACGAATGTTCCTAATGATCCAATTAATAAGCACACAAATTATGCAACATAATAAAATAATGCGACATTTCAAATAAATAACTAAATGCAGTTGAAAATAAAAGGACAAAATTTGTCCTTTCCATCATGGCCTAAACTTCGTTTTAAGGTAAAACTCTTCAAGTCCAAGAATCCTTATTGCATAAGACTTTCCTTTGATGTAGAGTCCAACTTGAAGTAGAATCCATCACAAACATGGGTTATTGATGATGTTTCCTTCTAAAAACTAATCCAATCTAGTCTAAAGGAGAGATGAGGGAGGACCACCACAAGAAGTCATCGAAAACCATAAAAAAACCAAGCCATAAAATCTGCATGCGCCTGATCAGATTGATCCGTACCTAATTTGGATCAATTTGAATTTGAGGATCGATTTGATTCTCCTTTCGAATCGATCTTGAAGACATGTACTATACGTGACAAATTCTTTTTTCTTTCAGATTTCTCATGCAAAATAGTTATAAATTTTTACGAAACTTTGACTAACACTTAAACCCATAAAAATACATTATTCTAAATGTAAAATAACACTATATCCCCTCACAATCGCCTCCAAATACATCGATATTGCAATAATTACAAACCCTAATTATTACAACCATATGGAATCTAAAGGTAAAAAATAATAAAGGTAAAAAATAACTATGGAAAATCATCGTAGGATTCATTCACACAGAAAAAACATGCATAACCATGACAGAAGGGATATAAACAAATAATCTCGATAAAACCGTGTTAGAACGGAAGCATACACAAAGATACACATTCCCACAATAAGCAAAACTAGGATTTTCTCATTTGGACAACATAGACATTTACAATTAATGATTAATCTAAACTAAAGGTTCTTATACCAATTATTGGGGATTGATATGGGGGAAATAAAATTTGCATCCACGTGTCTTCAATTAATCAAACAATAGAAAGTGGTAAAATCAAAACTAGGTTTGGAGAACAAATCTAGGGTTTAGAACACAATACCCTTTGTGAATACGGTTGGGATCTGATGGGGAGAAAAGTATTTATTAATGATGAAGTAATTCCTTATTTTTTATCTCCAAAAGCTTGTTTAACCTTCTGTAAAGCTTGGATCTTCTACTTTATGAACCTCCCCAAATATAGGTAGGCGTGTGGGAACCTTTTCAAATGAAAAATCTTGCCTATGATTGAGATATTCTTGTCTCTCCCTTAACCTCTTCATAAAAATGTGAATAGTGTTTTCTCTCACCCCTCTCAAACCCAAATGATGAATAGTTATAAATTAAACCCCTTCCCACTCTATTATATATAAGTACAAAAGATGGGTTTGGGACAAACTAAGCTACTTAAGAGTTTAAGCTTAACTACTTGGGTATATGGACTACACTAGGGACCCAAAACAAGTCATTAAATTATGTTCCAAATAAATACTCAGAAATCCCACATTACATTTATCGTAAATTATTTCCTTCCTTTTCTAATCATAATTAAATCCACTAAATAATTATGACAGCACTCCAATTTAATCTACTTATAAATCACTCGGTTATAATGAGGTCTTATTTGTAAAGCCGCCAATAGTACATAATATGATTCCTCACGTTAAGATTATGTTACCCTCTTGGTCAAATCAATTTGACGTTAATTGACTTTAACCGACATCTAATCAATTCCTCGATTTCCAAACTTAACTTATTTTCCTACTCCACTGGAATATAAACCATCCACTGATCACGTTAAATGGTGAAAGCAAATCTTATAAGTCTATCAAATGGGTATTGTAATTCAAGGTATCTTCGAATGCGGATTCCTCCGAATTAAGGTCTCAGACCTACATATATAATTATCACCCAATATGCAAGGATCATGTGATTTAATCAAAAACTGAATCATACTCATGCCAATCAAAGCAATAATGACATAAACATTCTAATTCTCATAATTCTCAGGATTAAGAATATATGCACCATTTAGAATTTGTGTGAGATTATGTGAGACTAATCAAGTTAACCCTTAGACTTAAATCTCATGTGTGGTCATGTTCAATACATTTCTAGGATATAATGATCATAATTCTATGTTGAATTATCGCACAAGTTCTCGAACAATCATACATGTTCTCGTAGTTGGAGATAAACTACTAGGATTGCATTGCAACTGTTTTGATAATATGTCAACTCCCTATCTAGGTTGTGAACGTTTCAATAGTATTAGAATCGAAATTCCAATCTCATTGTGATCAACTCAAAGCCGACTCACTAGAATTTCTACTAAGCACTATTGACCGAAATATTTATATGAAATAATTTATTTTAAAAAATATAAATCATTCTCACAAACTTAATTCTCATTTGAAAATAAATAAAACAATCATTTATTAATAAATAATAAAATATTTTACACGTGGTTTTAAGAATAAATCCCAACATTATTCATGTTATTTCTCAGCATGAATTTTTTTAAAAAACATTTTAATTTCTTTATTATTTGTTTGTTATTTCTTTGACTAGGCCCCTAACCCTTGTCACTGATGATCTCTACTATATTTTCCATATCCCATTGTGTGAGCTATGACACATGCAATAGACTTTACATTTGTATTAAACCTACGGTCCTCTTACAATATTCATTAAGTTAAGCTTAAACAGAAAATTTTGAGTGAGTTGTACTACTACTTGTTAGTGATTCAGTTTAAAAGAATTAAAACTAAATGAACTTGGAAAGAATAGTGGAGATTTACATTAAGTGAGCTTTTTATATTTTCTTCATTATTGAAATATTCATACACTTATTCACTCTTCATTGAAAATGTTTTAAGTTAATTATATCATAATTATTCTTTTACCAATTCAAACAAAGCCAACAACTATATTGGTGTTATTTGGAATTAACTTTGGCACCTTTTTTAATATGTTGTTGGATTTTGGTCATTAAAGACATTCTTGCTGTGAAAATATAAGGAGTGATATTAGCATACAAAGTTTGTGTACCAAGTGCATTAAAGTGTTGTACATATACAAGGAGTATAACATTTTAATGCATTTGGTACACAATTTGATGTAAAAACTAGTACACATAGAATTTTCGAAATATAAGTGTTAATGGCTATTAACAATTTCGTCAAATATTGTGACTGAAGTCCATATTCACTTATTCTTGGGGCTAATCTTTAAATATAATAACAAATTAATTGCTCAATTCAAAATATCGCTATATATATTTATGAAAAAATATTCGTTATAAAGTTGTTAAAAACTATTTATTGTACGAGCGTCAAGGATTTTATCTCACTAAATTTTGGGACTATAAAAGTCTTGTTGTCCGAGTTATTTAATTAGCCAAACGCCTAGATTTGACTGCATTTGTAAAATGGTTTAATGCCAAATGGGCAACATAAATTGGTCGAAGGATTTGGAGTTAGTCTAAATTGCAATTATGAAGCACGTCGTATAGGACGCAAAATTTTATGAATGCCCCTATCTACCATCGATGTGTAAGGCATTCTCAATATATATTTATGAAAGAAATAGTTGTTTCAGAGTTGTTAGAAACTATTTGTCATAGAGCGTCAAGGATCCTAGCGCCACAAGCTTTTGGGACTACAAACATCCTGTTAGCCCTATTTAATTAGCGAAACGCCTTGGATTGACCACACTATTAAATGGTTCAATGTCAAATTGATAACATAAATTGGTTGGAGTTGTTCTAAGGTGCAATTACGACTCACTTTGAGGGTCAAAATACAAAGTGGCAAAAAAAATTGGAGTTAGTGATCCTAGTAGCCCTTAAACTACACTAGTATGACCATTTTGGTCTCTAAATAATTTTTTTTATCCCAACGGACCCTAAACTCTACAAAATGTAATTATTTGGCCATTCCGTTAGTTTTTCCGTTAAAACTAACGGAATTATTGTTTTAATTGATTCTCCCTATTAAAAATGCTAAAACGTAAGAAAAGTTGCAAAACTTGAAACCAAAAAAAATGACTTTCCCTCCATAAAATTGGTTCTGAAATGCTTCCAAAAATTTCCACCAACCTCTTGTTATAGGTTTAAAAAATGAATAGCGAAATCCTATTTTTTTTACCCAACATTAATCCGACCAAAATAAAAAGCAACACGAGACGATACAAATTCATATTCTTTTCATCAAACACAACCCAATTTAATTGCGAATTTTATTTTCATTACTCAATCACAACCCTGATGAAATCGACACAGACGACACAAATTTTCAATGTGGTCGTGTTCATGTTTGGTAAATACATAAAAATTAGTGTCATCTCATGTTGCTTTTATTTGCGTTGTGCTTAGTATAAAATCTAAATTTGTTTCATGCCGTGTCGTTTTTTTTTTGTCAGGTTCATTTAGGTAAAAAATTAATATTTCATGTCGTATTTTAATTGGGTCTTATTCTTGTTCCATAAAAAAATAGGAATTTGTGTTGTCTCATATCGCACTTATATTGGGTGTGATTGTATTAGGTAATAAAAATAAAATTTGTGTCTTGTTGCATTTTAATTGGGTGTTCGCGTTCGGTAAAAAATAAAAATAAAAATGTTGGGGTCTCGTGTCGCTTTTATATGTGTTGTGATTGTGCTAGGTAATAAAAATAAAATTGTGTCGTGTCACATTTTAATTGGACTTTGGTTAATAAAAAAATATGAATTTGTGTCGTCGCGTGTATGTTTTATTTGGAACGGGTTCATATTAGATAAATAATGAGATTTCATGTTGTTGTGTTTATTTGGGTCGTGTTCCTATTTGGTAAAAAAACGAAATTTGCGTCACCCTATGTTGCTTTTATTTAGGGTGTAATCGTATTAGGCAATAAAAATAATTCGTGTCTTATTGCATTTTAATTTGGTGCGTGTTCGTATTGGGGAAAAAATGAAAATTTATGTCCCCTGTACGATTTTATTTGGGTTGTAATTATGTTAAGTAATAAAAACAAAATTTTATGTCGTGACGCATTTTTATTGGGTTGTGTTTGATATAAATGAAAAATGAATTTATGTCGTCTCGTATCGATTTTATTTGGGGCGAGTCCATGTTTGGTAAAAAAAAATAAGATTTCATAATCCATTTTTTTAAATCTATAAAAAGAGGTAGGTGGGAATTTTAGAGGTGTTTTGGAACCAATTTTATGGGGGATTTTTTTTTTCGATCAAATACCAAAAAGTCCCTCGAACATTTTTTAATACACACTTAGTCCAACCTTTTATTTTGTACCAAAAAGTCCCTTATTTTTTTATCTTTAAACGTCCGCGCCAGCCGCATGGTAAAGCCTTTTTGGCATGGTGAAAGATTTTTTTGTTGTAAAACAAAAACGCTTGGACTATATATGTATGTAAATAAGTTCAATGGACTATTTGGTGTATGCCCTTTATTTTTGCAAATTTTTTTATATTTTAATATTTTTAATAAAGAAAATAAAATAATATAAGAATGTCGTTACTTTTAACAGAAAAAATTAAAGAACCAAATAATAATAATTTGCATAATTTAGGGCTGCTAAAAAAAAATTGTTCACTCTAGTTTACTTTGGTGGCCACCAGTTTGGGAACTTTGCTTGTCGACCAAAAAGTTTCATTTTGCTGGGCTGCTTTATCTTCTTGCCACGTGGACCTCCCTCAATGGATGGTCAACCACATCCTGACGGCGCAAGTTAGCACCGACCACGTACTTCTCTAAAACGCTCCTGAATTTGAAATTCTCATCCCAAATGCCATTTGTCTTGCGTCTGATTTGGACAAGTGATGTGTAATTAAATTTTTAAGACCAGTGGTATGAGAGTATCTGTGAAACAGATTTAGAGTTGATTGAATTTGCTCTTTAATACGAATTTTGCGCTGTTTGATAAGCGAAAGTAACGAATTAGGAACGAAAATTAGTTTAGGTGCACCTAAATAGTAGATCGGATATTTTGTGGTATATTATAAAAAAACTAGTGGTGTGTACATTACTAGAATTTAGGGGTGACAATTTTAGAAACGATACGAAAAAACGATACAGAACGATATGAAATTGACCCGAAATTGACACGATGTTTCTTGTTCGTGTCGTGTTCGTGCGTATTTTTTTGACACGAAGTCGTGTCGTGTCGTGTCGTGTTCGTGTCTTAAATATGAGTCGAGTCGTGTCGTGTTATAGTGTTATCGTATTTTTAAGCGTGAAATTAAAAAATTTTACATTCGTGTCGTGTCGTGCCGTGTTATTTTTTATTCGTGTCATGTTCCTATTAATTAAAAAAATACGAATTCATATCATATTGTGTTATGTCGATCCAAAACATGATCCGTTAATTCGAATCGTCACCTATTAGAATTAGAAGGCGCCCTACTCTAATTCCAATTCTAGAAAGAGGAAAAAGTTGTTTTTTGACGGACAAAGTGATAAGATAAGAACAAGGATGGATAAGCACAAATGTCACCATTTTAAAATAAATATCTTAAGAGCATAAAATAAAAACACTATTAAGATAAAACTATAAAATAAAGGTGAAAAGGAAAGAGGAGGGGGAGAGACACCATCGAGGTTTAAAATAGGGCCCACTGAATCTCAGCTGACTCCTTGATGGGTCCAACTTTTTCAAATTTCTGGTAAATAAAGCACTTTGAACCGTTGATGTGAGATAATACCGCTCCGATTATAATGACTTTAAATGATTAAATACAAAATTGATTAATTTGGGTAATAATTAGTTGGCGGTAGAACATTCTTCTTGCCCCTCGCTTTGGTCTTTATTACATGTTAAGAAAAAAATTGGGTGATTTTGATTTCGGGACAAATAATGGTTAGTTTGTGTATTATGTATTTAGTTTACCTTATTTTTTATATTTCAAGGGTATTATTATTTAATTTTTGACAATATAATTCTGAAAAGCTTAGGACATAGAATTGAGGGTTTTGGGATTTAATTTTTTTAAGATTTTTGATTTTTTTTAGGAATAAGGGTTTAAGTTTTTAGGAATTAGTTTTTTTTTTATTTAGGGTTAAGTTTTTTTAATTTAGGATTTTAGTGTTTAGGGTTTAGATTATAAGATTTATGGATTGAGGTGTTAGGATAAGAGAACGCATTATGTTGTGAGTGTTTTATCTGTTGAAGGAATTTTTACAACACAAAAAATACTTTGATTAAATGTTAGTTACAAAAATATTGGGAGACTATTTGCCAAATGACCTATGATATTATATATCTCTTTACTATGAATAATTAATTTTTATTTTATATTTTGAATTATTAAAAACTAATTTTAATGAAATTGAAAAATATAAAAAAAATTATTGTAATAGTTATAACACCGAATAATTTAGCATTAATGTGTGTTTTAAAAAAACAAAAATCTACATTACCTAGATAATGGTATGAGTATTAACTAAATAGTGACAAAACCAATTGATAACTAGCCTTTAAGAGAAAGGGAAATTTGTAAGGGAGTAGATAGATTTTTTTTTATATTATACCAAAAGAGAAGCTTTATTCATAACAAGGATATTTTACAAGTGATATTTCTTGCTGCTGACCTGACTGTATTATGACTCTGGTCACTAAACAAAAAAGGACATAAAAAATTGGGAGCACGCTTAAAAAGTGTAGAAAAAAAGGACTTGACACAGATAATGCAACAAGGACATCTGCACACATGTTTATTTCTCTAAAACAGAGACATAGGGTCACGTGTTAGAACTGCTGAAAACCTTCATGGATTGCTTGAATCAAATCCCCTTGAACTGGATGTCGGGCTAAGTTCCTGTAGATCATATGGAATACAATTTGACAATTTGTTTCAATTTCAATAAATTTTACGCCTGCATGAAAAGTTACATCTAAACCTGTTTTAAGGGCCCAAAGCTCAGTAAAAATTGAGGATGCGTACCCAATATTACGGGAATACCAACAAATGAACTCACCTTGAGAGTTGTTGATGATACCACCAATAGAGGCTAGGCCCGAGATGTGAGATTTCGCCCTATCAGTATTATATTTATAGAACGGATGCAAAGTAGGCGTCCAAGCAATATGATACAGTCTTACCGGTATACCTTCTTGGGTCGGCTGTTCACGTTGTACATGTAGAAACTGGATAATCTTATTTGAGAGAGTATGTAAGATTAGGAATTTAAGGACAGATTTGTGTCTAAAGATGGCCTCATTTCGAGCGAGCCATAGAGCGCGAAGGGAGAAAAAGTTCGAATGAATTAATATGTGATCGAGGAGGTCCCACATCCCGCATTGAGACGTGGGAGAAGAGCAAGCGCTGTGAGATTTGTCTCATCGTGCAGTATGCGAACTTAAAAGAATGCTGGACGCTTAGTATGGATGTGAATATTGGAGTTAGTCAAGTCGCATAAAAGGAAGACGGGAGACGGAATTATATGATAATAAAATAGATGATCTGCCTACAACAGAGTCTGGTCTGAGAGAAACCAAAGTAAAATCTTTAGTTTGGGGGGACGTGCACACCTCCATTGCTAGTGTCATAGAAGGGTCGGAGTGTGTTATTGGATAGATTCCTCATTCAACCAATGACAAGTGTCTTTGATCGTGAACAACCTCATGTGACTAGGCCACCAGTATGGCGTAACCTTTTGGGTCGTGGGCAAAATGTAGAGGGACTGAATATATGGCAAGAAATCTACGGGCATGTATTAAGATCACATGCGTAAATTCCATTGATGGTTATTGTAACACCCCACAATTTTGGGACTAAGAAATTAAAATTTTGGGAGAAATAAAATTTATTTAAATTGGAGAATTTAAAATTTGAAAATTGAAATCCAAAAATTGAAGACGTTTTAAAGTATGCCGGATGATAATTCTGAGTGTACCATTGGTTTCGGATGGGTCGAGATAGTCGAAATGACTGCCATTGGGTTTTATTTCGGTTTTGGATTATTTTTAAGTCAATTTGACTCGAATTTGAGTAAACGAGTCATTTAAAGTGTGTATTAACATTTAAAACTGGGTTATTATTTTAAGGGATTTAAAGGCTTACGAATCAAGCCATCTCATTTAGAGAAAGAGAGAAATAGAAAGAAAAGAGAAAGAAGAAGAAAGGAAGAGAGAGAGGAAGAAAGCTTGGAGATTTCCGGCCCAATCGCGATTCCGGGGATGATCCAATCTCTATAACTTCGAGGCAAGTGTTTAATCTTGCTAAATATTTCATTTGTGTATTTCATTTAATAACTTGTGGATAAAAGAAATGGATTTTTGGTATTAATATCAAAACCTAGATTTTTGGGTTTAATCTTGAAATTGATGTTTAAAAATAGGTTTGATGGTGTAGAAATGGTTGGGACCAACTTTGGGTTGATTTACTGGCTTAGAATCATGATGTGATGAAGGTTTAGGGGTTAGAAGTGAAATTTTTAGGGTTTAGAATTCGTGGGTTTTTGTGAAGAAGAAGAACCCTTCAAGTTCTGCAGACCCGAATCGATTCGCCCCTTAAGCGAATCGATTCGGCCTGGGCAAAATTGGCAGGTCTGCATTGACCGAATCGATTCGGACCCAAGACGAATCGATTCGGCCTAAGATAGAAGCCCAGGTCTTTGGACCCAAATCGATTCGCCTTGGAAGCCAAATCGATTCGCTGGGTTGAATCGATTCGAAATAGGGCTGAATCGATTCGAAAACATGGTTGTTTTGTGAATTTTTCTCTAGGATGATTTTTAGCCCTTTTTGGTTGGGTTTATTGATTTGGGACCTTCTTTTATGATGTAAGTGATATGTTTTGGGAGACATATAAGGGGCTTCTCACATGTTATGATTATGGGGACTTCTTGAAATAATTTGGGAAAATATATATATGAATGCATTAGAGTTGTATATAGAGATAGTGAGAAACCTCATTGGGGATGTGAATCCTAATTATAGATCAAATGTGAGCCTAGTATTGATTTAAGGTCAAGGTCCCTTCGAGAGAGTGATGAGAGTACGATATGATATCGTAGGCCGAGGTTGTGCCAAATCTTTATAGTAATTAGGATTCTATTGAGATTAAGAATTGGGGACCGACGAGAGAGAGTGGTCGCGTATCCTTAGTAATGTTTGACTCGAGGAATAGATTGTAAATGCAATAAGATTTAAGGGTTCATAAGAACAATTGCACCATAGTCGGGATAGTGATTGTATATATCGATGTAGTATTTCCCTAAAAGTGATGGGATCATGAGATGAATTTAAGATTGAATGTGAGGTTTATAGACTAATAGTTACGTGCATACAAATGGTCGAATTAGTACTAGAGATATTGATGTACTTTCGAATATAGATGAGAAGTGTAGTGATTGTTACCTACGCTCAACTCTGGGTGATAACCTTAATATTGGAGATATATATATATATATAGATACGTTGGAAGATTATTTATATCATAAGGAATATTGATGTTAATAGTCGAGTTTACAAGCTTCATACATACAAGTGAGAGATAGTATGTATATATGTATATATATATATTTGTATAGATATGAATATATGTGTATACTCATGGCGTGAATAGCTAAACCATATATGAAGGTTTAGCTATATGATGAAATTATTTGGATGTATATATATTGTGCATGTGAATGATATATATACTTGTATGGTTAAGCATACCCCGCACATGCTATCATTGGGAAGTTTCCGCGATGAGGGTGAGCACTCTGGCTCGAGGAGCAGAGTGTGGATATTCCCCAGGTCATAGTCGTCCATTGTGTTAATATGTGATTTACATTTTTTTTGGGGATGAGACGTGGTGAGTATGTTTCGTCTCATTGCCGGTTAGGGACTATGACCGCTTCTCGGACGTTGTGTGCGTGAGTTTATCACGAGGTGGGTGTCGTTTAGCCCCACCAGGTAGTCCCAGTTCTACGTGGTTTGGACAGCTGGAAGATGATAGCATGGTGCAGTATATCGGCAGTATATAGCCGGATATATTATGTGTATGGCCATTGTACATTATATGTGATATGTACACTTGGCTATGGGAATGAATAGTTGTATGTGTGTGTGTGTGTGTGTGTGTCTCTCTCTCTCTCTCTCTCTATATATATATATATATATATATTATATCCTATAGGTGAAAGGATATGAAATTCCTACGGTGTACATCTTGGATGAGTACGGTGTAACAGATTATTGAGGGTTGATGTATCGCATTCAAGGAAAATTTCGGTTATATCAACCCAAGGATTTAGTGGAGATTTTGAGGTTACTCTTAGGTAGTAATCCAAATTTGGGAAGTTGAAGGAATAGAAATTGTGTGGATGACATAATGGATCCCTACAATCAATATTGTCAAGGAGTAGTGTATTGGGGGGGGGGGGGGGGGGGGGTTCCTTGTTTGGATCTCTCTTTGCGAGACGCCCCACGCACGAAACATAGTGTAATGTCGAGAGTGGAGTGAAGTTTTGTCCTTACTAATTTATGCATGTTAATTCGAGAATAAATTCTTAATTTGAAATTAAATATTAATCATGTGACACAACAATAAGATTATAACTGATTTAGTTAATCATCGGAATCAATAAAGCCTAGTATGGCATATGTTCATATATATATAATTAAGTGTGATTAGATTAGGAAGGATCCTTGGGTTATGTTTGAATGGTAGGTATTGGGGGTATAGGTCGTGCCTATTATAAGTTAGGTTGTCCTTATGAGTGGGGTAACTTAATTAAAAATTTAGGACGCGAATAGGTGCGCGCCATCAGATGAGAGGTGAGTTGGGGTCTCATGAGAGTGCGATTCCACTTTAATTATGAAATAAGTGCATTGATATTTATTATGCACGGTTAACATACTTGCTAAACATTTTTACACCTCGGGCTCTTACCCGTTTATATTTCTCTCTTGCTATATATATATATATATATATATATATTATTACAAGTGTCCTACAGTATGGATGTCGGATGCCCTTTTATCTAGAGTCTTGGGAGCCGTAACAGGTGCGGACTGTTGCGGGTTTTAGACTGTTGTCGCTTCCTGTTTCTTTGTAAATCTAGATAGGATTCATTGTGTACTCTGGGATTATACTTTAGAATTATTTATAGATGTTTATATTTCTTCGCATGGATGTTGTATTGTCTGTGACCCGACAGCTTATTCGGGTATATTTTTCTTATGCATACCCTTTTCATTTATATTAGCACCTCACTCATCATTGCATTTATATGCGTTCCACTTTTGTTAGTAGTTCTATTATGTCGGTTTGTTGTTCGTGGTAGGGGTGGCCATAGGCCCGAGGCCCGCCAAGCCCGCCCAACCCGCCCAATAAAAAAACAGGGCTTGGGTAAGGTAAATAGGCCCGCAAAGCGGGCTTGGCAAAATTTTATAGGCCCGATTTTTTTTCGGGCGGGCTTGGGCATGAGTTCTTAAGCCCGATGAGGCCCGGCCCGGTATATATACATATATATATATATATACATATATATATATACATATATATATATACATATATATATATATACATATATATATATATATGTATGTGTGTGTGTGTGTGTGTGTGTGTGTGTGTGTGTGTGTGTGTTGGGGAGGGGGGGACTTCTATAAATATAAAAACGTATACCAAGTCTTTTCATGTAAAGTGAAAAACTTTATATATGGACTTTGTAATATATGGAGTTTAAAACAGATTTTTAATTAAAAAAATTGGTCTTTAAATAAAAAATTAGGTATTTTAATTTAAAAAAAATCTTTTAATTAACATAATAGGGCCCGATCGGGCGGGCCTGGGTAAAGAGCTTTCAAATCTGGGCGGGCTTGGGATTACATAATAAGGCCCGATCTAGGCCCGGGCGGGCTTGGGATATCACTTAATTTTTCACGCCCGGCCCACGGCCACCCCTAGTTCGTGGTATGTTTTATTTAATTTTAACATCTCGCATATGTGATTTCGGGTAGTTAGTCTTATACGATGTGGTATTGTCAGTGATGTTGAAACTGAGCCATCTGAGACTCCTGATTTAACGTAGTATAGGGCTGGCCACCCGTTATTATTTTAAGCGGGTTGTTACAGATGGTATCAGAGCATCAGGTTCTAGTGTCTTTAGGATCTGTGCGGGTTTTCTGTGTTCTTCCGTTGACATTCTTGATATAGAGCCATATTAATAGGATTGTTGTATTCACTACGTTTATCTCCTTCCACGAGATGCACTCGCTCGAATGACGTTCTGACATAGTTTCTTTCGTCTTAGACGTCGCCGAGAATAAGTCGGTTAGGAAGGGGCAAGATGAGAGATGTAATACTCCTAACAGATTTTGGGTACGCTTTGGTTTGAGGCATTTCTTTCCGTGATTTAGGCAGAGATAAGAAGGAGAATTTCATGATTGATAAGGTAAGTACTGATGAGGAGAGAATATGAAGCCCTTGGGAGGTTTAGATTGAGAAATTCTTCAACATTTGTTAGGAAACCTGGAATTGGTTGCTCTTACCGACGTGATATGGGTGGAGTTGTCCTAATATTGGGAGTATTACCTTCTGGGAAAAGGGAGTGGAGTGAGAAAATGTGGTCTTTGTACGACGTCTTTTGGGATGTTAAACCGTTTTGTGATGAGCTAGTAGAGACTTACTCTATTGATTTTAGGGAGTGTGAATTGTTAAGGTTACTGTTTCCTACTTAGGCTAAGACATGAAATTTTAGTGTTCCAATGAGGGAGGAACTTATCTTGGGGAAAAGGGTTGATGTAATGTAAGGGATTAGTATAACTAAGGAGATTTAAAGCTTAGTAGGTTTGTTTTGAGCGGAGAATTTAGCTCATAGTGTGCTAGTTTTGAGAACTAGGTATTGGTTAGAGTATTGTATTTGTTGAGGCCTTGTGTCCTAAACATAAGGAGTTGGTTGGCGTGTCGAAAGACATGGAAATTGTTTTATATTATATTGTTATATAGGCCTTCGGGCAATATCATATCGACATATCTTTTATAAAAAAAAACTTAACCCTGGTTCAACTAATCTCAATCCCCGACCTAACTACCCAGTAGTGTATTAGGAGGGTTCCTTGTTTGGATTTCGCTTGCGAGACCTCCCCCGCATGAAGGTAGCTAGTGTCAGGAATTGAGAAGAGTTCAACCAATGGGAATTTCAAACTTTTATATACACTTAACATGTTGCTATAGATTATATTGCTGAGAGCTATATTACGAAGTGAGGCTAGTGGTGCCGAGTTATTATGGTGCGAGTTGAGCTCGATGTACGGGGTCTATGGGCACCCTGGGTAGTTAGTTTGAATTTTAAAGTTTATATGGTTCGATATGAGAACAAATTGAGAGGGGTATAGTGACCCAAAGGGTAGATGTAAGGACTAAATGAGATTGAAGTCCTAGGCATTACCTAAATTTCGCGGGCGAAATTCTTGTAAGGGGGGAAGAGTGTAACACTCCACGATTTTGTGATTGAGAAATAAAAATTTTGGGATAAATAAAATTTATTTAAATTGCTGAATTTAAAATTTGGAAATTAAAGTCCAAAAATTGAGGACGTTTTAAAGTATGTCGGATGATAATTCTGAGTGTACCATCGGTTCCGGATGGGTCGAGATAGTCGAAATGACTATCATTGGGTTTTATTTCGGTTTCGAATTATTTTTCAGTCAATTTGACTCGAATTGGAGTAAATGAGTCATTTAAAGTGTGTATTAACATTTAAAACGTGGTTTATTGTTTTAAGGGATTTAAAGGCTTACGGATCAAGCCATCTCATTTAGAGAAAGAGAGAAATAGAAAGAAAAGAGAAAGAAGAAGAAAGGAAGAGAAAGAGGAAGAAAGTTTGGAGATTTTTGGCCCAATCGCGATTCCGGGGACGATCCAACCTCTATAACTTCGAGGAAAGTGTTTAGTCTTGCTAAATATTTCATTTGTGTATTTCATTTCATAACTTGTGGATAAAAGAACTGGATTTCGGGTATTAATATCAAAACCTAGATTTTTGGGTTTAATCTTGAAATTGATATTTAAAAATGGGTTTGATGGTGTAAAAATGGTTGGGACCAACTTTGGGTTGATTTATTGGCTTAGAATCATGATGTGATGAAGGTTTAAGGGTTAGAAGTGAAATTTTAGGGTTTAGGGTAACTTAATTAAAAATTCAAGACGCGAATAGGTGCACGCCATCAGATGAGAGGTGAGTTGGGGTCTCACGAGAGTGCGATTCCACTTTAATTATGAAATAAGTGCATTGATATTTATTATGCACGGTTAACACACTTGCTAAACATTTTTACACCTCGGGCTCTGACCCGTTTATATTTCTCTCTTGCTATATATATATATATATATATATATATATATATTATTACAGGTGTCCTATGGTATGGATGCCGAATGCCCTTCTATCCAGAGTCTTGGGAGCCGTAACAGGTGCGGACTGTTGCGGGATTTAGACTGTAGTCGCTTCCTGTTTCTTTGTAAATCTAGATAGGATTCATTATGTACTCCGGGATTATACTTTTAGAATTATTTATAGATGTTTATATTTCTTCCCATGGATGTTGTATTGTTTGTGACCCGACAGCTTATTCGGGTATATTTTTCTTATGCATACCCTTTTCAATTATATTAGCACCTCACTCATCATTGCATTTATATGCGTTCCACTTTTGTTAGTAGTTCTATTATGTCGGTTTGTTGTTCGTGGTATGTTTTATTTAATTTTAACATCTCGCTTATGTGATTTCGGGTAGTTAGTCTTATACGTTGTAGTATTGTCAGTGATGTTGAGACTGAGCCATCTGAGACTCCTGATTTAATGTAGTATAGGGTTGGCCACCCGTTATTATTTTAAGCGGGTTGTTATAGTTGTGTATAAAATTGACAAGCGGGGCATTGAGAAGAGAGGAAGGTAGGGCTAGAAACTCTTGGCTCAGAGGTTCCTAGAGCACCCATATGTGATGTACAAATGATATATTTCCTACCCCAATTCGAATTTGATTCTTTGCTGAAATAGGGGAACGAGCTTGAAAATTCGAGTCCAAAATCAGGATGCATAGGTGTGCCGATTAACCGTCAATAAATAAGTATTGGGATAATATTTTTGCTTGATAATATGGGTCCATAAATTCCCTAGTTCCGAATATAGCTTCTAAAGTAGTTTGAGCATATATGTAGTGTTGGTCTATTTGAAATTCACTCACTACACTCTCACATACCGGAGTTAACATAATTTATTTCATTGATCCAAGTTTTACATTAACAAGTAATTATTGTGGATGTTTTATTTTATACAGTATCAATTAATAAAATATACAATATAAAATAAAATATATAGATTAAGTTAACACTTTTGAGAGAGAATTAATAAATAAATAATTAGAATATTATTAGCTGATAGCAGGGGAGGATTTAGGGGGAGGAGGGGCCAAAACTCCTCCTGAGATTTTCCAAAAATATACAGAGAATTTTTTTTAGGGGTGCAATATGTAAAAATAGAAACTCAGAGATAAAGTTATTATTTCTTCGCAAGTTTGGGATGAAAAATGTAAATATTTTGAAAAATGTTAAATCAAACCCTACGCCACATCTCACACCGCTTTTTTTTCCTTCCCCGTTTTCATCTCCCATTTCTCCCCTCCTTTTCTTTTCCTTCCTTCCCCATTTTCATCTCACATTTCTTTTCTCTCTCAGTCGACCCATGTTCCCAACTAGGAGCTCCCTTCACCCTTGCCTCTCCTCGGAGCACCGCCGACAGTAACTCAATCCTCCGCCACTATGACAATATTGTCGAGATGTGTATTTTTATTTGTTAAATGGCATTTGTTAAATGTTATCAATTATTTGTTGTTAGTTGTTATGCTAATTTAGCTAAAATGTTAGTTGTTGACAATTTATTAGATGTTTTTTTTTGTAACTGTTTTTTTAATGTTATTGTTTATTGTATTTTTAATGTTTTTTTGTTCGTCATTTTTGTTAATATGGGTAAGGACAATGTTTGATTAGTTAAATATTATATTAATATTGTTAAATGTCAATATTTAGGTGGAGTCTTTTAAAACTATTAGACAAAATATGTTAATATTTATCAATAAAATTTAGGCATAATATGTATAAAATTCGAATTAACCCCAAAAAAATTCGACTCAAATTAAACTCGAATTTTGATGTAATCGTTAAAATTAACTAAAATAACTAAAAATTTATATAAAACTCGAATTAACTAAAAATAAAAATGGTTTTGGGAGCTTTCACCCCCGAAATCCCGACAGACTCCCCCTCAATAAAAATTCTGAATCTGCCGCTGTCTCAGTTTCGTAAAATTAATTTATTAAGCCTAACTTTAACTTCATATCTCCGTAAAGTAAACGAGTTACATCTAAAACATATTTGTAAGTTCAGCAACAACCTAAGTTTGACTGAGTTCATCAATTATTGAGGGAGGAGTGTTCAAATTGTGTTGCAAGTACCATTATTTGCACGCCGGAATATTTGGATTCTAAACTTTATCGATCTGAAATGACGTTGTATTTAGAGTTATCCAGCATGTTCAATAATCAAACGAGTTAATGCACTTACAGGGCTACGTCTAATTATTAAAAGATTCTAGATACAACATAATTGTAAAAGTAATAAAATATTTATAATATCTTATTACTCCATTAGTGATACCAGTTTAATCAGATAGCTTTGTAGGGGGAAACTTATATATTGAGTAGATAGCTGCGAATGAATTTTATAAAATATATTATACAATTATATAAAATTATAGAGTAATGATTATTTTAACAGTGCGGACTGAATATGTGTCAACCAAGGGCGGAGCTAAGATTCCTCGAAGGGGTGGGCTAAAATTAGTAACGGATCCGAGAATTTTTGTCAATGAGGCCGAAGTTCCGGCCAATGTCCGAGGTTGAGGGCAATTTCCCAAGAGGAGAAATTTATAAAGTTTTTGTATCTATTTATCTATATTATTTTTTATTTTCCAGCATTTTTTTAACCCTTATAAATTTTGGGGTCATGTTTCAATAACATTTTAAATTCAAATAACAACTTTAAACCCTAACAGATTTTTTTTTCAATTTGGGAGGGGTGGGCAACAGCCCTGGTGGGCCCACCCCTGGATCCGCCCTTGGTGTCAACCGAAGGTGAACTCAAAAAAGAAAAGAAAAGAAAGAAAATAGATAATTTTTGGACTCAAGCGAAACATGTCCGATTTGCACTGTTAAAATGTAGGACAGTCTGCACAAGAGCATTATTATAAAACTATATATATATATATATATATAATGAGACAGCAAGATACATATATCAGCTTATCTTACATAGTTCAGATTGACCACAACTTGAACGACAATTTGTCATGACATTGGAGAATGACAACAAAGATTTTTAAGTATTCAACCACGTAGCCAATATAGTTGCTAAACAAAACTTTTTTTGAAGCCACATCATACCTAGGCATGGATATGATATTGTTTAATTTATCTTTTGTTTTTGTAGTTTGATGTTGCGTTTTGGAATTAAAAAAAGGGGTTTTGTAAATTTAGGACCTATTGTAATATGTATTTTAGAAATAGGACAATAAATATTTTATTTATGGTTTTAGTCCCTAATTTTTAATAAAGTCGCTGGCGCAGACCCATATTCATAAACGTCAACCAATCACAGCATGCCACGTGTCCCTTTAATTTGAAAATAGGGACTAAAAATAAAAACAAAATGTTTGTTGTCCTATATCCATAATCAATATTATTTTAAGTCCTAAAAATACATAATCTATTAAAAAAATATCCTTACACTAGGTATTTGAATAATAAAATGCAACTCAAGTCTCAGTTATCCTCGTCGTGTGGATCCATCTAAGTACCTTAGGACCCCATTTAAGATGATCTCATCTATGAGGTTAGGAGAAAATCTTTGGTATTATTGGTGTAATGTTTAATGTTAATTCAAAGTGGGTACTATCGTAGTTGGATCAGTATTTGGAAAGTTTATTGCGAGCTTATGTCAAGTATTAATCAATTGGGCAAAATATATTAAAATTTAAATTTATGTTGAATTTAATTTATAGATTATGTACTTTTAGAACTTAAAATAATATTGATTATGAATATATGACAATAAACATTTCGTTTCCATTTTTAGTTCCTATTTTCAAATTAAAGGGACATGCGGTGATTGATTGACGTTTTATGAATATGGGTTCGGATAAGTAACTTTATTTAAAAATAGGAACTAAAATAATAAATAAAATATTTATTATTCTATTTTCAAAATACATATAACAATATGTTCTAAATTTATAAATCCCTTTAATTTATCTGTTTATTTTTTTTTCAAAATTTATCTATTTAATTATTGTAATGTTTCTCTTTAAAGTGTTAACTTCAAAGTTTTATGTGGATTCCCAACGCTAAAGATTGGGGTGATGATTCATCTGTCACCTCACGTGGCAAAGTTATACAAGAAAACTATTTGTATGATGTGTATGTGAAAATAGTTTTGTCGTTATTTATCTATCTATATATATATTTATATTATATCTATATTTATATATAGGCAAGCAACACAAATATTAAGTCTTCTTGCCTCACTAGAGATGGAGGAGGCAAAAAGAGATTAATTGAGTTTTCATTTTCAAGTAATTGACTGTTGGGGTGTTCAATTTTTTCCCACACTGCACTAATTGATTGGCCCCATTGTACATCGACTACACAAGTTTACCCAGATAATATCCAGTATCCGAAACTTTAAGATTTAACTAAATTAATTGCAAAGGTTCAAATTCAACATAGTTTACAAGATTGAATTATGGTGAAAACGTTAAGGGAGAATTTAATACTCACCAAAATTCATAGTTTAAAATGGTTTAGTAGAATTAATTTGACCTGATTCATTTGCTAAGAATTGAGGTAGCACACTGAATGTCACCAACGAAAAATGTGCGGAAATTTTGCATCATGTATGCAAACAAGATTTGAAATGAGTTTAATCGAAAAATTAAGGATTTGTTTGATTTGTAACTGTAATTTTATTTTCTGTGTTTAAATACAATTCTAATAAAAATTTGCGTTTGACAATTTGCTTTTAAACACTGAATTATAATATTTATGTGTTATGATCAAGTTTTTCAGAAAACAGGTTGAGGGTTTTATAACTTTTGTTTTTTATTTTTCAACTCATAATTATTCATTCTTAATATTTTATTGCATTTATACCTTAATATATAATGTACATACATAATACATTAATATATGTGTAATTCTTATAAATAAAAAAATATATATGTACATGTACACAAAACTACGTATGTAATAATATAAAGTTAAATAAGATTATTGATAGATACATGATGCTTATATATAGTTTTATGCATGTATTATTAATGTATCGAATAATATAAAATATACATATAGTACATATGTATTAAAAAATATTATTAATTCATGTATGTATATAATTTTATTGTAAATTATACATGCAATATCACTATATAGACACACAAGCGCGCGCGAACACTCACACACACAAATATATATATATACAGTCATGTTCTTGTGCGGACTAGTCTGCATTTTAAGAGTGCGGACCGGACATGTGTCACCTGGCGGTGAGCCCAAAAAGGAGAGAGAGTGCCTATAATTTAGGTGATAATTTATAGGTGCACCATTAGGTGACACATGCGCGGTCCGCATTTTTAAAATGCGGACTAATCCGCACAAGAACATTATATATATATATATATATATATATATATATATATAGAGAGAGAGAGAGAGAGAGAGAGAGAGAGAGAGAGAGAGAGAGAGACTCCCCCGTACACAAAGTTTGCACACGTGCTGACGCACGTCAATTTTTTTCAAATATTAAAAAAATATATTTTTTAGTTGATTTTTTATGTGATATTTAAACATTTCTCCATACCCAAATAAAAAAAATCAACTCCAAAAGACTTTTTTTCTATTTTTAAAAAATTGATTAAACTTTCACAGCTTTAAAGTGCTTAAAAGCAGCGAAAGTTTGATCGATTTTTTTAAAATAGCAAAAAAATATTTTTTGACCTGGGTTTTTTTATATGGGTCCTTTGAAATGTTTAAATATCACACACAAAAAATCAGCTCAAAATATTTTTTTAATATTTTAAAATAATGATGTGCAAACTTAGTGTACACAATAGCCTCTCTCTCTCTCTCTCTCTCTCTCTCTCTCTCTCTATATATATATATATATATATATATATATATATGTTTGTCAATTTTGTCATATTTTCAAAAAATTATATTTAAAAACAAGTTTACCAAATGCACACTAATAATTATAAAAAAAAAAAACAGAATTTAAAAATTGTATTTAAAAACCGCATTTAAATCGAGTTTTCTGAATACCGAACCAAATGAAACCTAAATTTTTTTTTTGGCCTTCAAGTTCAACAAATCAAAAGGTGTTCCTTTATAAATTAATACAGATACGTCCGTGACTTGGTAAACAAATATAGGCTAAGTCACTCAAAACCCCTTAACACACCCACGCTACTTCCATGAAAATTGAAACTAATGAAAATGGAAAATAGGTTGATAAGAAATTATCTCGTGGAATGATTGTAAGCTTACCTTATTTAATCGCAAGTCGCCCTGGCATCATGTTTAACATTTGTCTTCGTGATAAATTTAAATCCGATCCAAAATAATCTCATTTAATTGTTATTAAAAGAATTTTTTGTTACCTTTTGGGAACTATTGATTTAAGAATTTGGTATCCTAAACTTGCATGTTTTGATGCCACAAGCTATTCGGATACAAATTGAGCGAGATGTAAAAAAAGTCGAAGTACAAGTGGGGGGCGCCATTTTCTAAGCCACTCATTCGTGTCATGGGCTAAGAAGGAACAAAATTCGTCGTATCTATCCATGACATAAGTCAACTATATTCCCTTCGGATATTGTTGTTCCTAAGGATTATATATCAAACAATAATTGAGGGGCTTTCAAATATTTTTTACCAAAAATCAATCTTTTGTGATAACACGAGTACAATTTTTATAACCAAGAATTTGGTACCACATTCAAGAACTAAACATATTGACATTAAGCACCACTTTTTACGAGATCGTGTACAAAAGGAGTATGGATAACTATAATTTATCTTTATCAAGAAACAACTTGTTGGTATTTATACCAAGTGTTCAAGATATTATCTATATGAATTTTCAACAACTAGGATAAATACTTCTTATGAAATTTAGTCCTTCCCATTTTCCCTTATATTCATAATTGATGTTATCGTCTGAAATTGATTTACGAATTAATTGCCTTAGTTGGGAAATTTCAATGATAAACAATACTAAATAAGGAAACTATAATTACAGACTTGTTAAATCAGGAGGAACAGAGTGAGATAAGAGATAAGAAAGAAACGAGGATTTACTTGGTTCGACCAAATATAGTGCCTACATCCACAAGTGCAGTGTTTGTTCTTTGTATATTACTGGGCAATAACCGTGAAAGTTAGGAACACAAGCTCTGTCAGTTCTCTCCCTAGGGTTTGCATATAGCCTCCTAGTAGAATGATTTTGGATCCCCTATCATGTGGGATTGAGTGCTACTTATAGGTAGTTATTGGAGAGAGAATTTAATGGGGCAGGTGGAGTGCCTTTATAGGTCAGAAAGTTATACAGTTTACATTATGGAAGACAGATAATGATGAGTTTGTTAAAGCACGATAAATTTGGGATTGTGAGTAACTTCCTCACTATCCATACACTACTTATTTGATTAATCAAATGCAACTCAAGTCTCAGTTATCCTCGTTATGGGGATCCATCTAAGTACCCAAGGGTAGCAGTTATGATGATCTCATCTATGACATTAAGAGAAAATCTATGGTATTATTGGTTTAACGTGCAATGTTAATTCAAAGTGGGTATTGTCGTAGTTGGATCAGTATTCGTATGTCAATTAATTAGGGAAAATATATTAAAATTGAAATTTATGGTGAATTTTGATTTACCTATAAGTATTTAATTATTGTAATGTTTCTCTCAAGATTCCAAAAAACGCGGGGTGTGATCGAGGCGTGGAGGCCAAGCCTTAAGCCTTAGAAGCCTAAGCGGGCCTTAGGCGTAAAAAGGCGTGAAAAGGCGTTTAGGCCTTTTTTAATATGTTTTTAATATTTTTTACTATGACAAGGCTAAAATACTAAAATGGTACATACCTTGAAAATATGTCTAAATATTTGTAAGTTAAAATACCTTTTTATTAAAATACTAAAAAAACAAAAAAACTCGCGTGTTTTCACGCCGCCCCAAAAAACGTTGACCATCGTTGACCACGCCTTAATCCATGCCTAGGGCCAAAACTTGGCGTATCTAAAAAGCCTTGCGCCTAGGCGCGTTTTTCAGAACACTGGTTTCTCTTAAAGTGTTTTACTTTAAACTCTTATGTTGATTCTCAACACTAAAGATTGGTGTGATGATTCATCTCTCACCACACGTGGCAAAATTATACAACAAAACTAATTGTGTTATGATGTTATGTGATGATAGTATTGTCTTTAATATATATACATATATATATATATATATATACATACATATATATATATATATATACATACATATATATATATATATATATATATATATATATATATATATATATATATATATATATATATATATATATATATATATATATATATATATATATGTATATATATATATATATATGTATGTATACACAATACAAAAAAATAGAAAAAATATGTGTATATATGCCAAAATAGGATATTGTGGAGAGAAAGAGAGGGTACTTGCGAGAGAGAGGGAGGAGGGAGGGAGAGAGAGAGAGAGAGATGGTACTTGATACAAACCTCAAAGAAATTATAATATTTTTTCAATTTTTTTCATAAACCTGATTGTTGATGCCAAATTTAGTCTGCTGACACGGCTCAATTAAGTAAAGACACGTGACAATCTGCATGGCAATAACAAGAGCTCTTCGAGGAACCATACTGCAACGAGGATCTCTACTTCCCCGACCAACTCAGACTCTCCGACTAACAAGAGCTCTCCGAGGAAGATTATTACTCCGAGCAACTCATGGATGGGGAGTTACTTAGGCGGTCCGAGCAGCTTTGGCGGTCCGAGCTGCACCTCGATCAGAGCATTTATTATCAGACAATTAAGAGGATTAAATACGCATTAAATACATACAGATGTATACGCCTAAGGGACGACTATGTACGCACCCTTCACATGTACAGCCTAAGGGCTATAAATACATTGTACCATCCTCACTGTGAGGGGACGGGAATTTCTTGACAAAACCACAAATCGAGAATTCCCAAACAAGTCAGCAATAACAGAAACAGTGGACGTAGGCCATTCTTATAAGGCTGAACCACTTTAAAATTTCTTTGTCTCATTTAATTTTATCTGTGATTAAATAATTAGATACGATCTAGTTTTTTACATCAACAGATTGGCGCCGTCTGTGGGAAACGATTGATAATACCGTTTTTTCACCAAAAATAACTCGTTATGAATGGCTGATAATCCAGAACCCAGCAATCGAAACGCTGGAAACCCTCCAAATTAATCTGCTTTGCCAAACGTTCCAGATCTGACTAGAATAATGACAAATCTGGCCCAGGGTCAGACAACCATGCAAGAAACTATGCGACAACTCATACAAACCCTTCATGGCGGTGCACCAATCGATTCAGGACAACGTAATGTTCAAAGAAACACCCGTTTGCTTCCTTCGCGTACTGGGCATACAACTTCATATCGTGCTGAGGAATCTGATGATTTCTCTTATCATTATGGGCGAACTTCATCAGTACGTGCCACAGATACTGAACAACGTATCACACTCTCTCCAGAAAGGACCAGTGCATTGGAAAGATTAAGTAGGGTCTCTCCTTTCGATCGATTAGGCCCTAAGAGGAACCAAAGTCCTCCTCAGGCCGCGTCGAGGAGTTTTCGACGATCAACCGACTTAAGGGAAGGATCTGCTCAGTCGCGACCAACTGCTCATCAAGATAGATCCCAGAAAGCCACATCAACGCGATCAATTGCTCGAACCAACAAGCCCGAGGAAGGAAATGACACATGGAAAGGGTCTATTCAAAGGTTGGAGGATAGATTAGGGGAAATGGCTAGGGCCAAGAATCCCCTACAACGAACTTTTGCTCAAGGGACGCCTTTTGTCCAGACCATTGTGGATTTTCCTACACCGTCAAAATTCAAAGCACCTGTTGTGACCCCTAAATATGATGGAAAGACCGATCCTGTTCTTCATATAGAGCAATATCAAGCTGCCGCCGACATCTATGCTGTCCCAGACGAGATGAGATGCTAAGCATTCTCGGGAACTCTTACTGGATCTGCTCAAATATGGTACAATAATCTTTCTCGGGGAAAGATTTCAACTTTCTTTCAATTGGCCGAGCTTTTCATTGGAAATTTCTATTTTGGGGCAAAGTCAGTCAAACGAGTAGCACATTTGTTAAGTGTTAGACAAAAAACTGGCGAGAGTACTAGAGATTACATAACTCGTTTTAATAACGAAAAACTCGAAGTCATAGATTATGAGGAAAAGACAGCAATCACCGCCTTGATGAGTGGGCTGTTACCCAACAAGTTGTATTACACTTTGGCCAAAGATCCACCCACAACCATGTCAGAACTAATGAAAAAAGTGGCCAAAATCATGAATGCTGAGGAAGCTATGGCTGCGAAGAAGAATATGGATAAAGAAACCAAGGTGGAGGTTGATAAAGCCAAGAAGAAAGAGCATAAGAACAATGGTGGTGACAAATAATCCAAAAATAGGTCGTCGTGGGAGGTATTGAGGAAATTTGATAATTATACTCCTTTGAAGGTAGACATCAACCACGTCCTGGAAGAAATTAAGAATAACGAGGAGTTAAATTGGCCAAAGAAAATAAAGGCAGACCCTGACAAGAGAAATAAGGAAAAATATTGCGAGTTTCACAAAGATCACGACCATATGACCAAAAATTACATAGCTCTTCAGAATGAGATCGAAACACTCATTAGACAAGGAAAACTGACAAAGTATGTTGATCGTAGAAATGAAAGAAGAAACAGCGACCGAACAAGAGATAGGTCTAGATCTCCTCGTCGAGCAGAGGAGAACAAGAAAAGAGACCATGAAGATGATCCAGAAGACGACCCCGATCTTCCCAAAAGACCAAGGCAGCCAGAACGTGAGGTATTTTCAATACGTTTTGGGTCATTTGATTGTAATGTTATTACAGGTGGAGATGCAGGAGGAGGAGATCTTACTGCAGAAAGGAAAGCTTACCGCTGTGAGGCTCAAGCTTGCTCGTATATTCAACGAATAAATCTAGCTGAGGAGGATCGCCCGAGAAAGGTAAACAAAGAAAAATTGGTCATTGGTTTTTCAAAAAATGACCTTGCAGGTGTCCTATGTCCTCATGATGACCTATTGGTAATCAAAATGAGGATGAAAGAAGTAATGATTTCAAGAGTTCTGGTAGATAATGGTAGCTCGATAGACATCATGTTCTACTCGTGCTTTGACAGTTTAAACCTAAAGTTATCTCAACTGGAGCCTTATCATAGACCCCTCCTCGGTTTTGCTGGAGAGAATGTTTTTCCACTTGGGACGATCAAGTTGGATATATTCATTGGTACATGACCTGCTTGTCAAACAGAAAGAATATGTTTCTTCGTGATGGATAAGAATGTTCAGTCAGCCTACAACATCATCATGGGAAGGGTCGGATTGAAGAAGTTCGAAGCAATACCATCTACGGTACATCAATGCCTAAACTTCCCAACAAATTTTGGAGTACGAGTTGTGAAGGGTGATTAAAAAGTAGCTCGGGAATGCTATTATTCATCTGCCAAGCAAGAGGAGCTGGAGGAATCGAGGAAAAAGACTACTACCTATCAAGTGGATGAAGGTATATAAATTAAAACATTGGATCCTAGAGATGAATCGCAACTCGTGAAAGGTCAGGTGGTAGAAGCTACAGAAAATATCATTCTGGATGACGAGCACCCTGAACGAACAACTCAAATAGGTTCGTCGTTGGATGCCTCACTAAAACAGGAACTGATAACTTTCCTAAGAAGCAGAAAGAAAAATTTTACGTGGAGTCATGAGGATATGCCCGGAATAGACCCAAATTTCCTATGTCACGAGCTCAACGTGAATAAGGAGATCAAACCAGTGAAGCAGAAAAGAAGAGTATTCAGTCCCGAGAAGAATCAAGTTATACAAGAGGAGGTCGAGAAGCTCCAGAAAGCTTGCTTTATAGAAGATGTTAAATACCTAGACTGGTTAGCCAATGTGGTGATGGTAAAGAAGAAAAACAACAAATGGTGGATGTGTGTAGACTTCACCGACCTCAACAATGCATGTCCAAAGGATCATTTTCCGTTGCCTCGTATTGATCAACATGTTGATGCTACCTCAGGACACGCGCTGCTGAACTTCATGGATGCTTATTCTAGATACAACCAGATCAAAATGAAACATGAAGACAGGGAGAGTACTTCTTTTATTACCCCTAGGGGAACTTATTGTTATAATGTTATGCCTTTTGGTTTGAAAAATGCAGGTGAAACTTATCAGCGGCTAATGAACAAGGTGTTTGCTGAACAAATCAGTTGCAATATGGAAGCCTATGTTGATGATATGCTGACAAAGAGCAAGAAAGCTGCCGATCATCTAGTTGACTTAGGTTAGACCTTTGATAAACTAGATAAATATCAAATGAAGCTGAACCCGACGAAGTGCCTATTTAGAGTACGAGAAGGCATGTTCCTCGGGTACATTGTCAATCAACGAGGCATTGAAGCAAATCCTGAAAAGATTAAAGCTCTATTAGGGCTGCGATCTCCAACGACGAAGAAAGAAGTACAGAGTCTTACAGGACGAGTAGCAGCACTCAACAGATTTGTATCGTGAGCAACTAATATATGTCTCCCATTCTTCAAAACGCTCCGAAAGACTTTTGAGTGGAATGATGAGTGCAAGAAGGCTTTTCAAGACTTGAAGAAATATCTGGGAGCACCTCCATTGTTGTCCAGGCCAGTGATGGGAGAAAAATTGTACTTGTATCTGGTAATATCGGAGAATGCAGTTAGCTCGACATTGATCAGAGTGGAGAATGGAGTGCAAAAACCAATTTATTACACGAGTAAGGCCTTCCGAGGAGCAGAGATCAGATATCCAAAACTGGAAAAGTTGGCACTGATGCTGATTAAGGCGAGTAGGAGAATGAGGCCGTACTTCCAAGCTCATACTATAGTCGTATATACTGATATGCCGTTAAGACAAGCCCTTCATAAACCAGAAAAATCAGGGAGATTGATGTACTAGGCAATAGAGCTTGGTGAATATGATATAATTTATGAACTCAGATCATCTCTTAAAGGGCAAGCAGTAGCAGATTTTATAGCAGAGTTCACCTATTCTGATACCCCCAAGGAGCAAAAGCTACTCACCGAGCAACCTGTGGATGTTACAGGATCATCAAACACAAGCCCAGACCAACTTAGGTTGGTAAAAGGTCAAGTGGATGTTACAGGATCATCAAATTCGAGCCCAGACCAACTTAGGTTGGTAAAAGGGCACGGAAAGATGATCGACGAAGAGCAAGAAATATCAGGGGAGGGTGAAAGGAGACAACAAATATTCCATCGAGGAACTCTGTCAGATCAGAAATTAGAAGATGAGTTGCCTATATGGAGGCTTTATGTAGATGGCTCATCTTGCACTACAGGTTGTGGGACAGGGATCGTTTTGAAGTCCCCGGACGAGGTCGACATGGAATACGCCCTACGATTCCAATTCAAAGCTTCCAATAATGAAGCTGAGTATGAGGCCATGATTGTAGGTCTTAATTTGGCAAAAACTATGGAGGCACAAAAGGTTATTGTCTTCAGTGATTCTCAATTGATCGTAAATCAAATGTTGGGAATATATGCAGCCAAAGGAGAATTAATAATCAAGTATCATGAAAAGGTTATGGAGTTAGTATAAGAATTTGTTGCTATTCAACTGGTCAGAATACCAAGAATGGAGAATGCGAGAGCAGATGCCCTAGCCCGATTAGCATCAGCCACTCGTACCGAGCTACGAAGAACAATCCTAATTGAAGTATTGGCTAGTCGAATCATAGATGAAGATTTGATGATGAATTTTATTACCCTTGATTTAGGACCATCTTGGATGGATTCCATCAGGGCGTATATTGAGGAGGGAGAATTACCAATTGATAAGCTCGCAGCCAAAAAGTTAAAGTTTAAAGCTGCTCGGTATGTATTAACTAACGATATTCTGTACAGACGAGGAATTATGGCAGGTTTGCAAAGATGTGTGCATCCTACCGAGATGAAAGATTTGATTGAAGAGGTCCACGAAGGGTCTATGGAGCCCATGTAGCAGGTCAGACGCTTTTGCAAAGGATGATGACGCAAGGATACTACTGGCCAATGATGAGGGCTGATTGTATAGCTTATGCCAAGAAATGTGACAAGTGCCAGCGCTTTTCCTCCATCCGAAGAACTCCACAGGCATTTTTGACACCTATTACTTCCCCTTGGCCATTTGCCATGTGGGGAATTGACTTGGTCGGACCACTTCCAACGACTAGAGGAAGGTTCAAATATCTCGTCGTCACAGTAGATTATTTTACTAAGTGGGTAGAATCCGAGCCTCTTGTCGACATGACGTACGAGAAGGTATATCAATTTGTTTGGAAAAATATCATTTGTAGATATGGTCTTCCCCATGCATTCATCACCGACCATGGAACACAATTTGATAATGAGGAATTCGCTGCCTACTGCCATCAGTCCAATATTTTGAAGCTCCACTCGGCACCAGGTCATCCCCAAAGCAATGGACAGACTGAAGTGACGAATAGAACACTGCTAAATGGCTTGAAGAAAAGACTAAGTGACGCAAAAGAAAATTGAATCAACGAGTTACAGTCAGTACTGTGGGCTTATCGCACTACTCCCCGAGCAACAACTGGAGAATCACCATATATGCTGGCATTTGGTAGTGAAGCTGATATACCTGCCGAGTTGGGCCTCCCAACACACAGGGTACTGAATTTCAATTCCCCTATCAGCAACTTAATGAGAAGATTGGATTTGTATATGCTCGAGGAAGTTAGAGAAGAAGTAGCCATCAGGAATGCTGCTTACCAACAACGAACAACTTTGTTCTACAATAAGAGGGTGAAGAAGTGCGACCTGAAAGAAGGAGACTATGTGCTAAATAAAGTGATTCAAAAGCACAACAAACTGGAGGCAAACTGGCATGGACCATAGCGAGTTACAGAGGCTGTTCGATCAGGAACTTACTGAATAGCAACTTTAGAGGGGGAGGAGTTTAAGAATGCATGGAACGCAGAGCACCTGCGCAAGTATTATTAGTGATGTAAATTCCCATGTAATGCAGTTCCATCAGTATGAATAAAATGAAGATATTTTGCCAAATTCTCTCCTTTTATTGAAAATTTTTCGGGGAATACTAGTGCTACACACTACTCAGCAAAACTCAGACTACTCGGCAAAAATATTCCTAAAAATGCCAACTTAGGTTGGTTAGGAAGAAAAATATTCCTAAAAATGCCAACTTAGGTTAGTTAGGAAGAAAAATATTCCTAAAAATGCCAACTTAGGTTGGTTAGGAAGAAAAATATTCCTAAAAATGCCAACTCGGTTTGGTTAGGAAACAAAAATATTCCTAAAAATGCCAACTTAGGTTGGTTAGGAAATAAAATATTCCTAAAAATGCCAACTTAGGTTGGTTAGGAAACAAAATATTCCTAAAAATGCCAACTTAGGTTGGTTAGGAAGCAAAAATATTCCTAAAAAAGCCAACTCGGTTTGGTTAGGAAGCAAAAATATTCCTAAAAATGCCAACTCGGTTTGGTTAGGAAGCAAAAATATTCCTAAAAATGCCAATTAGGTTGGTTAGGAAGAACAATATTCCTAAAAATGCCAACTCAGGTTGGTTAGGAAGCAAATCTATTCCCAAAAATGCCAACTAAGGTTGGTTGGGAAGAAAAACATTTTCCAAAAAATACCAGTTCTGGTTGGTCGGGAATAAATACCCACTAATTATAGTTGGTCGAAAAAGAAAATCTACCGACCTTGGTTGGTCAGAAACATTTTATGAGTACATGATAGTGATCGAGCAAAATTTTTGATACTCATAACATTTTTAAATTACCAATAAGTTCGTCGAGAAACAAAGTATCATCAATTTTGATTAGTCGTCAAATGATTATCATAAGTTCAAATTAGTCGATAATAAGTTTTAAACAACTCTAGTTGATCGACAAATAACACAATGTTGTTATCTTTTTAATAGATATACATGCACAAATGTAAAGTGTTTTACAACTACAAGACAATGGCAATCAACATTTGCAAATAAAATAAATGTCTTTCATTAAATTCAAAAAAAAAAATACATTGAGAATGAAATGTATACTAACTATTACATCAAGATTCCTACTCTATTGGTTTCTTCCCCTCCGCTTTTGAAACATGTTCCTCGTCAGCAGGTGGATCATCCAAAGCGTAAGGGGAATTTATAAAGTTAAGATCTTTGAGCATCCTTATGTTCATCACAGATGGTCTATCGAGGAGGTGCTCGGGGCGAGATATCTCGACATTAGAATGGAGATTGTAATCACCGAGGTATTTAGAAATCAAACATCGAGGGATGGCCCGAGCAGGGATCCAGCTCATATCAAGCTTGAATGGTGGCACTGGTAGGTCGAGCAGCCCAGGATTATGGTAATCCCACAGGTAGTGACTCTGTTCCAGCTGCAGTACGCCCAAAGCATTCAACCACCCCTGTTTGTAACCCTCATTATTGGCATTCTCGATACGATCATCCAAATGGTAAAGAGCTTCATTGTAGCCTGCCATCCAGAATTCTCAGGGCTGCTTGTGAAATTGATAAGTTAATCTCTCCAACTGCTCGTGAAGATTTTTTGCAAAAAATTCCTTATTCTCCAAGGCAGATTTCTGTGCAGATAGCTGCTCGTTCAGATTCTGTAATTTCTTGGACATCTTTGCCAATGCCTGATTTTTTGCCATTAATTGGAACGATTGGTTCTCCAAGGTTGCTTGGGTTCTAGCATCTTCAATAGTAGGCCAAAGAGCTCTTGCTCATCCCCGAGAAGCTCTTGCTCGTCCCCGAGCAGGGGTAGATGGACCAGCTCTCCTCAAGGTCTCCAACTCATCTCGTAGTTTGGCATTTTCAACCTCCAAGAAAGAGAATCCATCGTCATTCACAGGGACCAAAGCAGTTGAAGTGGAGGCAACAAACTTCAATTGAGCTACTTCCCTTTGCAGGTTATTATTTTCTTGCTCCAACAACTCAGCTATTTGTCTGTGCTCCTCGACCTCAGCTTTCAAAGTCCTTTCCCTCACATCGTAAGCAGCCAGCAGTTTATCATACCCCTTATCTGCACTAACTTGTTGATACTTCTTCTCACATCCCTCGTGCAAAAGAGCTGAAGATTCCTTATATTGTTGTTGAAGCTCGTCAAGAGTGCCTTGTAAATCTTCAATCATTTCGTAATAAGCAACATTATTGGCCACTGCACGATCGAGAAAGCACTTTAAATATTGATAGGCTTCAATTGCCCGCTTTGAATCATCTTGGCCGAGGATGTCGACGATTTGTGTTGTACTCAGATCTGTGTGACCAGCCTTAAAGTACTCATTGCATTTCCTCAACAGTTTTGTATCGTGAAAAGATAATAATTCCATCCTGGCCATAAACTAATAAAGAAGGAGAAAGCAAAAATCAATAAGAATGCAAACAGAGTATGAGGAAGAGAATCAACAGTATGCATAATCAAAAGTTCAAGTTTTATTACATCATAGAGAAGAATTGCAAAGTTCAGAGTTACATGTGATAAAGAAAAAAAAAACAGAGAGAAAGATCCGAACAACTCTACACCTTTTCCTTATCTCCCAAAACTTTCGCAGGAGGTTGAGACGAGGAGGTGGGTTGTTCGGAGGGAAGAGAGAGTTGCTCGGGGAGTGCAGAAAATTGCTCGGCTGGGATAGTGAGAAGTTGAAGTTGCTTGCTGGTAGACTGGATTACTGGGGAAGTAGGATCTTGATACCCCATCACCATGGAAGACTCCTCAGAGGCAGCTTTGTCCTCTTCTTCTTCTGTAGGAGTTGGAGAGGGGCCAGGGATGTGTCGCTGAAATAGGTCATAATTGTCATCTACCTCCATCTCCTGCAGAGCAGCGACCCAGCCATCTCTAAAGTATTTGAGGCTGCCATACTCCACATGCGACATCATGGCAGCCAAACCTTTGTTCTACCCCTTATCCCAGCCATCGCTGAAAGATTTCTTTATAGCCAATTTTTTTTTTGCCGTCTCCGAGGAAATCTTCTCGGAAAGAAGATCCTCGGCAGTCTTCATCTTATTCTCCACTTTTTCCTTCTGTCGACCTACTTCGCGAAGTCGGCCCAACTCTTCCTCAGCAATTCTGAGCTTATTCTCAAGCTCACCAGCATTTTTGAGCTTCTCTTTGAGCTCTTTATTCTTCTCTTCCAAGTCCTTTATTTTCTTCTCCAACCCTTTGGAGACTTCAACAACCTGATCTTTCTCTTCCTCGATCGAAGTGAGTTTTTTCTCCCAGGCAACCTTATCATCATCATATTTCTGACGAGAATCTTTCAGAGACTGCGTCAGGCCTACCAGAGCTTCCTCCACACCAGACGAGGAGCTTGAAGCTTTGATAGCTTCGTCTTTCTTCAAAATGGTATTAAAACAGGTCACCAACTGGAAAAAGAAAATAATGACAAGTCAGTGCAGAGACAGATATAACAAGGGAAAAAATGGGAAGTTCAAAACAATAAGACTTACAGAAGGAATATGGCGAGTAGCCAATGAGGTGACCATGTCTCGAGAAAGGTTTTCTTCAATACCTTGGATCTCGAGAATGATCCAAGTCTTCACCGAGCTCATGGCAGAGCTCGGGGCAACAAAAGTAGGAACACCAGTTCCAGTAGTTGGGGGCTGAGAGATGGTTTCAGCCAAATTGACCGAGGAGCTCTTCTTCAGCTTCCTCGGGGGAACAAGAATAGTTTTGACCAAGGAAGAACTCCTGGTCGGTGATATAACAATCACCTCACTTGGAGCAACAGTCTTGCTCGGGGCCACTGGGGGCTTCTCGGCAACCTTCACAGGAGCAGCCGGAGGGGGTGCATCAATTTTCTTTGTCCCCTCTGGGACATCATGTTTACTTCTTTTTGCCTCTACAGCAACAGAGGTAGGTTTCTCGAAAAGAGTAGGAGGTCTTCTTTTCTTCATCCTTTCACTTAAAAAGGGATGTGTGACTCAGGCGAAGAACTCGAAGAAGCTGGTACTGGTTCTACTTCACTTATCACCGGACGAGCAGTAAAAGATGTAGTGTAACTCTTATACCGCAGCAGATACGAAGCTGATCTTATATGCTCGTCAGCAACAGTCTGATGCAAGCTCAAGATAAGTTTTAAATGCTTTAAGTTAACTTCTGTCTCTTTTGGAGACTTTCTTTTGCTGTCAACTGCAAATAAATGAACATGAAAATATCAGTGACACCTTTTATCAAACACAAAGAAATCATAGTTTCAAACATAAAATTAAATTAAAATAACCTATCCCATTGTTATAGGGAGGGCATCTGGGACCCTGATACACTTCATCTCCAGTTAAAGGAGCATGTTGCCAATTTTTTATAACAACCCCGTGCTCAAAGTAGTCCCTATTGGTATCTGTGAGATTGACCACTAAAGCCCTATTTAAAAATCTAGTTTTTAAATAAAAAGTATTATCACCAACAGCCCATCTATAACAAAACATGATTTCTGGAATTCATATGCGAGTTCGATGAATTTGATTTAGTCTATGAACCCCATTAACTATGCTCTATGTATTAGGGGCTATTCTTGCAGGAACAACGTCAAAATATTAACAGAATTCCAAACATAAAGGATTTGACGGAAAGAAAAATACACATTCAGCAACAAAAAGACTGGGGAACCAATGTCCCTCAGCCAAACGGAAATAATCTGAAGGTTTAAAAAGTTCCTCCAGAACGACCCATAAAGGGATGGAAAAATCAGAGCGAAATTTATCAAGAGATTCAACAAGGTAAACCATGATGAATAAAGGAAATGAATAAGAAGGAAGAAGATCTTACAGAAAAAGAGTGGATCTGTTGATAACGAATAATGAAAAGGATGAACGCACAAGAGAGAAAGACAATGGAAAACTCAAAGATACAAATTTGAAAAAGTTGAAGACGATGGGATTGTCTACGACGCTTAAATACCTTACCTTGGGAAATGGTAAAGTTAATGATTACATAAAGAAACGATTACGCTACCGGCGGCTAAAGGGACAAAAGGTGCGCGGAGATCGAGGGGGTTATAAAAATTCAAAAAGTCTGATTCTACGAATTTGGAAAGAGAAATAAATACAAAATAAAGTGCTCTTAAATTTCGGGATGATCATTTGAAACTGCAATACTTTAAGAAAGAATGTTCCACACTCCTCAAATCTCGAACTGTGAAACATTGGGGGCTTCTGTTGATGCCAAATTTAGTCTGCTGACATGGCTCAATTAAGTAAAGACACGTGGCAATCTGCGTGGCAATAACAAGAGCTCTTCGAGGAACCATACTGCAACGAGGAGCTCTACTTCCCCGACCAACTCAGACTCTCCGACTAACAAGAGCTCTCTGAGGAAGATTATTACTCCGAGCAACTCATGGATGGCGAGTTACTTAGGTGGTCCGAGCAGCTTTGGCGGTCCGAGTTGCACCTCGATTAAAGCATTTATTATCAGACAATTAAGAGGATTAAATACGCATTAAATATATACAGATGTATATGCCTAAGGGACGACTATGTGTGCACCCTTTCACATGTACAGCCTAAGGGCTATAAATACATTGTACCATCCTCATTGTGAGGGGACGGGAATTTCTTGACAAAACCACAAATCGAGAATTCCCAAACAAGTCAGCAATAACAGAAACAGTGGACGTAGGCCATTCTTATAAGGCTGAACCACTTTAAAATTTCTTTGTCTCATTTAATTTTATCTGTGATTAAATAATTAGATACGATCTAGTTTTTTACATCAACACCGATGAACCTGTAAATAGATCCAAGGAACCAGTTTTAATATTTTAAATTACAAAAAACGTAAAAATTATAACCTATCCCTTCTAGAAGCCCCAAAAATTTAGTAAATATTTATCATATGGGATATTTTGACAATTATTTTACTGTGATCATCCCCTCAATCCTTTGGGTCCGCTTGTTCATTTTCTTCCCTATCTTGGAGCTGCTCGTTGAGCATCCCCTCATTATCTTCAATCTTGGCCTTGTTCCTCATTTGGGCCTACTCGCTGTGGACACTCTTGTCGATCTTTTACCTTGGCTTTCTATACCTTTCAGGCCCGCTCTTTGTGGACCCTCTTACCAATTGTTTTATCTTGGTTCCTTTCTAAAATTGGGTCACTTGTTGTGGACCCTCTCGCTAAATCCTCTATTCTGGCTCATATTTGGAATTGGGCCATTCGTTGTGAAGCCTCTCACCAAATCCTCTATTTTTGCTCATTTATAGAATTGGGCCACTCGTTGTGGACCTTCTCGCCAAATCCTCCATTTTGGCTCATTTGTGGAATTGGGCCACTCGTTGTGGACCCTCTCTCCAAATTCTCCATTTTGACTTTCTTTAACTAAAGGCACATTTTGCCCTACTGGTGTCACAACCCCCTCACCTATTTGGGTACCCACTTGTCTGTGAGCCCCCTCGCCCATTATGTGTGCTTGTAGGGAGTTGAGTGGGTGCCCCTCTACATTATCCCCATCGTGAAAAGGTGCTTGTTTTGGTTGGACCAAAGAGTTTTGGACGAAACCATTATTCTTTTCCCAAAATTTGAAGGGTCTTTTAGTATATTGAGGAGACACGTGTCTTCTTGGGAACACACATCCCATCATTTGGGTAATCATTTTAATCTTTTCGAGCCGTCAAGCATACGATCCCTCCTAGATATAAATACCTATTTCAAAATTTTGGCCCTTACTTTTGCTATTTGCATCCTTTCATTTTCAGCGTTTCTAGAGAATGAAACCCTTCGTCTTCCCCAAAACCTCCATTTCCTCCATAGCTTTTTTTATCTCAAAATTTCTACTTCACTAATTGTATCTTCTTCTAGGGTTCCTTCTGCAGCCATCTCCACTGCCACCAGCGACTTTCTTATTGGTTCAATGCCTATTTAAGTGACGGTTTCCACTATTCTTTTAACCGGTCATGGTATCCTTCACTGTCACTTCCACCACCACCCTTGCGAGTGGGTCTGGTTGTGCAGCTTTTGACACCACCGCTCACTCTAAGGTACAAAGAGATCACCTTGAAAATCGTTCAAAAAGAGACTTTAGCCTTTACCGCCTTGCCCCATATTTTAGGGAAAAAGACACTTTTAGGATAAGTCTTGAGAGGTTCAAGGCATAATTTGTTGCCAAGGTAAGTGAGCAACCCTTCTTGGGTTTATTGAATCTATTGATACCCCCATCATTTTGGTTGATAGAATTTTGAGAGTTCAAGTGGATAAGGGTGATTTCCCCTACTCGAACATAAACATTGTTGTCTGTGGGGGTGCCCCTGATAAGTGGGACCTCAAGGTGGACTATGTTCTAATTGAGCCTACTCACAAGGCTATCATCGAGCATCTAGGTCTGGCGGGGACCCTTGACAGTTTGAAGACTTTCACTATCACCAAACATTCCAACACTTTCAACTTTCTAGCCTCCCGTTGGAGCATCCACTCGCACACTTTCATTATTAATTGGGGTTAATTTTCTATTACCAACACTTGTGAGTTGACTGGCTTCCCCGTCCTTAGAAGTCGTGTTTTCACAGACAGTTATGAAGATGATATGGAGAAGGAGATGTGTGAGGATCTCCATCAGGAACTATCTGAATGTACTCATTACGTGGCAATCAACAAGGAAGGAGCCTCTAAGCACTATTTTTTTAAGTGAAAACGATATTGGTTCAGTGACTTTTAGCCCACCCCAATAGAAGGAAGTTTGAGCAGGGCACCCTCAAGTCAGGATGGTCCCAAGATCAAGTCTGCTTCTCACTTGGGAGATTTCTTTATCACTTGCTTGAGCAGGTTTTTATTTCAAGGCAGACCTCGTGACTTGTTATTTCGCCTTGCAGTCAGGCTTGCTCAAGGGAAGGATGTTCCCCTCGTAGTACTTACACTAGGTTCAACTTACACTTGGTTGGACCATTGCCACGTGGACATAGAACGATCCCATAGTCGTTATGATGTGACAACTTTGTGAATTCCTTCATTTTGATAGCCTTTTTGTTTTATAGATTTCCAACCTTTGCCCCAGAGCCTCGCTTATTACACAATAATTCCGCTCGGATTGCCAGGTGGCATAAGAAAACCCCCAAGCAAGCCTTGGGTCCTTTAATTGATAATATTAATGAGTTGTCATTCTGTCTCTAGTGCAAATGAGTTGGGGGGTATTCTCATAGGACTTCTTCACAGTTTCTCCAGGCACCTTTTATCGTCCTACATATTTGGAGTCAGTGGCAGACTGCCCCCACATATCTGTTATGGTTATGGTTCTACCTTTCGTGCTTCCCTCGCAAACTAAACTTGTCCAAGGGATTGATTTTTATCATTTCGAAAAGGTGAAGAGACAATTTGGTTATGATCAAGAAGTTTACACCCCCACTTATCCCTCAAGTCACGTGTCCACTAAACTATAGTTGGAGGTGTATGCTAATTTTATTTTTGAGGGGATGCTCCATAGAACCGATAGCTTTAGTGGCTTCTATGTTCCTACCGCGAATACCTCCCCTCATTCATCCCCTCGTGGCTCTCCTTATGGCAATGCTAGATTTTGCTTATTAAGAATTGTATCCAGGACATGCCCCATGAAACCATCCCCACCAAGATTTCAAATAATGACAAATACTTGGGTAAAAGAACCCAAAGGGACTTGTGATTTTGCAGCACTATGGCGAAGACTCCCCTCGAGCAGGTCACCCTTGTTTTAATGAGACCTCTGCGTGAGAAGTTTATCTATGCAAAAAAATTTGAGCCCATCCAGCCAAAGGAATAGGAAAGGCCAAGCCTAAGTTTCCCTAAAAAAGAAAACACCCAAACACAGATGTGTGAAACTTTGTCCCAACACAAGTAGAGACCATTGTACCTCCTCCTTCTTCACCTGTAAGGAATAAATAGAGTAAAAAAGTGGTTGAGCCTATTGCTCCCTCGACCATTCCAAACCAAGAGTCAGACACAGACACTCTTGGGAATGAGGATATGTTCTAGACAGTACACGAGCAGGATTATGAGGCCTTGGGCTTCCATTTTAGGAGCAATCCCTCTCATCCACCCCTCTCGTAGATGGTATTCTAGTCACTCATCTTTTACTTAGTGAAACCTCTAGTCATGAGGTTTCAAGTGCTTGTTCCTTATTTTGCTCACTTGAACAGGAACTGGTTGATTATGGAAGCACCCCTTCCTATAATGAAAACATTTCTTCTTCAAATGACATTGGTGTTATTAACTCTCACCAAGGTCACTCACCTGACATTTGTACTTTGTTGTCAACTTCGAATGGCTCTGGCGGTGAGCAGGATGACACCATGATCTACTCGCCTTCCACCACTAGCCCCACTACCGGGCAGCTACCTTATGGGCAGGGCACTCGCTAAAATGTTGTAAGTTTATTCCATTATCTTTTCTTTATTTTCTCTTGCTTGACTTCTGTAATATGTTTTCTAACTTTAACTTTATTTCTTTGAATAGGTTTCTTCCATAGAGATAAGTGTCCCCTCAGAGGTGAGGGTCACCCCCTTGTCTACACCTTCCCTACTTCCATGGTTACCTTTCCTCCCCGAGAAGAACTCTATGCATGTCTCCAATTTAATCCTTACGATAAAGGTTTATCATAAAGCTTGAAGACTTGTATCTGCTCTTACTTGTCAACTGCCTTTAACACATTCTATCTTTATTTATTCTGCAGCTCTCTACTGTGTTTCCCACTACCTTAAGGGGATCTTCTAACTCCTTTTATCATGTGCAGGTATTCATCAATATTTTCAAATATCTTTAAGTCTTATCACCTACTGGCATTTGACTTATTCTTGTGATCTTACTTCTGTACATTTATCTCTTCGATAGGATATTGTAGCCCTCAGTACCCCTACCAGGGCGCCTGCCTCCTCTCTAGTGGGCAGTTCCTTAGCTGGGCCATCTACTACTATACCTTTAGAGATACTTCTTAGCACTTATTCTTTTTTCTATATTTTAACTTTTGTTTATGGTCAACACTATCTTATTTTGTTGTTTATGACTTATTTTGTAAGGTCCCTTTCGAGTTGCCTTTCTACCAGTACGGAAATACTTTTACCCACTAGGTTTGTTATTCACGGTCTGTCACCCTCCGGGAGGATATCTATCCCCAGGGTTTGCATTCCTATGGATAACAAGACCTATATCCAGCCTCTTCCTGCTTAGCCCATTTTTAGTGTGGCTTTGAGTAGGCATGTCTCACAGGTCCTTGTTTTTTCACAGGTACTCAATCACATAGCCTTTGCCAATTCTTCTCTTTGTCACTTTTATTTCTAATAAGTTTTCTTGTTGATAGGCTGGTGCGGGTATCCCCTCGACTCTTGTGCTAGATCTAAGCTTCCCCCCCTTTTAGGGTTCAGGTATTTAATTTTACTATTCCTAGTTTCTAGTAACTTATGGTTCTAGACATCACTTGAGTTGTGGCACACTTCTTGTTTATTTATATTTCAGGCTAGCATCAACATTCTATCACCAACTATTTCTGTAGCTGGCGCTGAGGTGTGCATCTCATCTGCCACTCCACCTCAGGTATTTCTTTTATTTTCTTGTGTTTTCTCTACTTGATATTTTTTTTTATTTGAGTGTATCTTGTTCATGATATTTTTCTCCTTTCTAGGTGATTCATTCGCAGGTCCCTGTTACTATGGACCCTCTTATGATTCTACCCTCAAGCACCTCTTTGTTAGATACTTCTCAGGTATACCGGCATTCTTGGTACTTCACCCTTCTTACTATTTACTGCGTATGGTATCTTGTTGAATTATTCTTAGTTTCATTATTTTCAGGTTGATATTGTTGAGTTCCCTTTGTCTGCGGGACTCCTCAGGTACATATTTCAACACATCTTTTCTTTGAACTTGCTTTTTCTGCGTAAGTTCTTACCACATCCCTGTTTCCCTCTTCTCAGGTTAGTGTTGCGAGCGTTCCAATAACTGTGGAACAGCTTGGGCGCACAGCTGTGAGTGGGTTACTATATTGTCGAACCTTATTTACTCTTTTATCTTTTCTCTCCCTTTATTTTCATTCTTGTTATTATTGTGTGAGTTCTCATGATAATACCCATGTTTCCTTGTTTTCAGGTTAGTGAGGCAAGCATTCACATATATGTGGAACAAGCTATGAGCACTATAGTGAGCACTCCTCAGGTAGTATGCTGTTATACCTCGTTTAACTTTGAATATACTATTTTTTTAGTCTTTCTTTCTGATGATCAAGTGTTCTATTAATATCAATTTATTCTTTCTTTACCAGGTCAGCATAACAGGTTTAGGGAGACCTTCCAAGTTGGCTGCCAGCATGCTCACCCCTTCGGGCCTGGGGGTAAGTTCTTTCTCTTCCTTGCTTTCCTTTTCTATTTCCTTCCTAGTTCAAGATATTTAACTACTATCTTTCCTTTCCTAATCTATCTTTATATTTTCATTTTTAGGATTACACAAGTCGGCATGTGGAGGCATCTGATGATGAGGGACCTAATTCTGAGGCCACCCGGTCTGATGGGATTGAAGTTTCTACCAAGGAGTCTTTTCTTCTTCCTTTTGAGCTTGATTCTAGGAATACAGGCTATGACGATATTAAAGAAGATGCTCCTGATATCTTCATGAGAGACTTATGGCGCGAGGAACAACCAAAGAGATTCAGGATCCATGAGCAAGAGATACTAGATATGATTCTCGAGCATCATCCAGAGACCTCAATATTAACAGCCTTACTATATATAACTTGAAGGCCCTCGCCAGCCATATTCATGACTTCTTATCCACTACTCCTATTGATATCACAAGCTCAAAGACTTCACTCTTTTTACAGGACCTTCACGACCATCAGATTTTTATCACTTTAAGTTGGACTGAATTGATGTTATTGTTCTCCATTTTACTAGTGTCCCATTTTAAAAGATGATAAAGCTTTGCTCATATAGACAAACTAGAGTCCACTAGTGTCCTACTGAGGCCTCTCGACTGCATGGAGAGATTAAGTTTCTTAAGGCCGAGTTGGCCAAGATCATGACAGGTGAATCTGAGGATGAGGCCCGCCTAGCTAGGCTAGAGAAGGAGTTCATTCAGGAGGCTGCCCCCCCGTATGCTGATGTTCACTCGCGAGAGAACCTTTTTTTTTTATTTTATCTAGTTAATGTTTTCTAAGGAAGAACTTTTTATTTTCCTATGTACTCTTTATTTTCTTGTACATGTAAAGACTGCTCTATTTTTTAGGAGAGGCTTTTATACTAATGAAAACAAACATTTTTCTTCTATTTGTCCATCTTCATCTTTTCTTTTCATTAATTTTGTCTAGTCTAGTATTTATTTGTTGTGAACTGCTCCCCTTTTCTATGGGAGTATTCTCACAAGATCTTGGAAGATTACACTTTAAAATTCCCCTTAATTTCATCTGGAACTCTATAGTAAATGACTTAGAGGAGAGGTTGACCCTCTCTCCATGTTTCTAAATAATTTATAGATAAAAATAAAATATATCATCTTACTTTTCAGAACATTTTTTTAAAGATAAATTAAAGAAATTGTCAATTCTTTAATTCGCTACTGTGTGAAGAGAAAGCTATATGTCCCATGTTCTGTGGGGTGTTTTGAACTGTTATAAATAGAGGGACTTTGTTCACTATACTTTACCTTTGGGATGTACATACCCCCCAAGTATAATGAATAAAGTTTCGTATATTCTGGACACTCTCAAAAAACTTTGAGAGTCAAATTATATTTTGCCTACGAGAAAACATATATTTCTTTTTGTTTTCAAATTTAGGCAAAATTAATAAGTTAATAAATCTGGGTGCATCCACTCTCAACTTATTAGCGAGTGGGTGCTCATAAAATATTGGAAACAAATACAGATAACTAAATAAAACCTCAAGTGTAGCTGGTCAAGAGAACTTATATTCATTCATTTCTGTGAGATATCACTCGTCTATGTTGTTTACATTAATTCCATGCTCAATATTTGTTTTGCAAAAGGAATATCTATATTAAAGAAACTACTTGAAATCACAAAAAAAGAAGATTTTAAAAATTCAGGCATAGTACTTTTGTAACCTCCTACAGTTAATAGAATGGATGTTTTCACTTTCAGGTTTTGATATCTGCCAATAACCTGACATTCCCACTCCTTGCACCATGAAGGGTCCTTCCAAGTTTGTTTTAAACTCTTATGTTGATATGCTTCTCAAGTGATGAGTGTATGATCACAAGACCAGGTTTCCTATTTGAAACTCTTTTAGCTTAACCAGGTTGTCACAAGCCTTAGACAGTTGTTGGGTATAAACTTTGAAATTTTCCTTGGCCTTCTCTCGATGCTCATCCAGAGCCTACAATTTGACATGCCTGGGGTCAGGTATGAGGTCGTTACTTAGAGCCACTCTAGCTGAGGGAACTGCCAATTCTACTAGTAGGACAGCTTGAGTCCCATAGACCAGATAGAAAGGAGTGTACCCTATTGTCTTCCTCTTTAAAGTTCAATAGGCCCATAACACCATTGGTAACTTTTCGTCCTAAGCCCTTGGCATGTATTCGAGCATCTTCTTCAAGATATTGATCAGCATCTTATTTATAGCTTCTTCCTAGTCATTCCCTTTAGGATATGAGATAGTTTAACAGTTATGCACAATCTTGTATTTGTCTATAAGGAGCCCCATTTCTTTGCACACGAACTGTTTTTCGTTATCTGTGAGAATAACCTTGGGAATTTTAAATCCACATATTATGTATTCTCTGATAAATTGCATCACCACTTGAGCCATGACTCTCCTCAATAAGATCACTTTTTTCCATTTAGTATACAGTTCGGTGGTGAATATCGTTCACTAAGTTTTAACACAAAGTTAAAGGTTAAGTAAACTCTGATACAAACTCGTATAGGAAACTCCTTTCAGAAATCTTAAAACACAAGATGCGTAAAATTTGATGAATTAAGATTCAAGATTTGGTGACTTTATTACCTAAGTTTTAAGTTAAAAACTTATGCTAATTCTTTGAACCGAAACCAAACCATACAAGCATAAAGGACAGAAATCAGTAATGTTTGATACATGTATTTTAAACGTGGTAAAGCCTCAAATCTGAGGAAACATCCATGGTGACCCCTACGCCACAAGCAAAAAAAGACTATAATAGTTTCAAGAGTTATAAGCACATGAACATCCAAATGAAGCACACTTTATATATGACTTACTTAATTCTAAAATATAGGAGCTTATCTAGTTTGGAAATAGAGTCAAAATTTGTGTCATCCTTATTTTTACACAAGCCTCATTGCCTCTTCATGATCTTTAAAGACAATTTCTTCATGAGAAGCTTGAACAGGTAGAATACCCACACACAATCACTTTAGGATTACATTTTCATTGCATATTGCATTTATGATGTGTGTGTGTGTGTATGTATTTAATTTGGTTTAAAATATCCTTCTACAATTTTTAATGATTTTTAGGGATTCTTTAAACATTTAAAATCTTTTTTTAAGAAATTAAAATTAGGTTTTTAAATTGTTTTGGGCTTAATTAGAATTTTTCAATCTTCTTAAAAACCTTTTTGGGTAGAATTCGAAAGCACTAGAGAATGTTGGGGATGAAAATGAGACTTTCTTAAAACCAAAATCACGCGTTTGTTGCCATCCAAGCCCTACACGTGTTGCATATTTATCGACTGGATTTGCCTTTGTTTGCTCTCACAACCTTGAGGATCCATCTTGACCGTTCGATCCTTATTAATCTATAGCCCGCATGTAATTGAGTTTATCCTTGTGATGCCTGAGTGGTCCAATCAAAAATGATTTAAAAGCGGTGTGTTGTGAGCCACACGATCGATCATACGAAGGGTCAAGTTAATCCGGATCATTCATTTCAAACACACCTTCCAGATCCTTCCTCACTCACTACAAATAGAGCCTATCGTCCCCTCATTTACAATCTTTGGTAGAAGTGAGTTCTGAGAGAAAAAAGTAGAGAAGAGAGAGAGAGAGAGAAAGAGAGAGAAGAAAATATGAGAGAAAAATCCAAACCCTAACCAAACACTGTCCCCATTTTTTAAAGAAAATAATTTTTGAGTGTGAAGGTTTCTGTTCATTAGTGATTCAAACCTTTTAGGCTTTTATCTCTCTCCTAACCCCTTTCATAAAAATTAGAACTCGTTTCTAATAAATAGAAACTTGCAGGTCTGATTTTTTTTAAGTAAAAACAGTCACGTTGTAGTTAGGTCGATTTCTTTATTAAGAAATCCTTGTCTCTATTTGTTGGATCTGTTTTAAAATAAAACGTTTTTATAATTTTTTTGTGAATCCGACAAATCTCTTTTACAACACTGAAAATTATGTTTTCATATTTTCAGATCTAAGTTTTTCATTTTGAAAAACTTGTACATTATTTTTAAAGAACTCGAATCTGGAACTTTATTATCCTCAAGATTCAAACACGAGTTCAGTGTTGTGAAAAACCCTACATATCATTCTTAAAAAAATTTATAATTTGTAGGAAACCATCTGTATAAGTGTGTGTGTGTGTGTGTGTGTTTATGCACAACACCCATTAACACAATCACCCTACTTCACTTGTGTTGGTTGAGAGATTCAAAAACTGTTGAGACGTCATAAACACTAAAAGGAGCAAGAGGAGCCAAACAGAGGAATGACAAGGACAACATCAAGAGCCTAGGGAAGTCAGAGCTGCTAGAGTCTGTTGGTATATTTCTGAACTTAGACTAGGTCTTTTTGTGTTTATAATTCGTTGCCTATTTATAACCTAAAACTTTATTTTAGTGGATTTTTTTTATTTTGTGGCGTAGAGGTCACTGTGGATGTTTCCCTTATTTTAGGGTTTTACCACGTTAAAAATCTTGTGTACTATGCATGTTTCATAATTCTCTCATCCCTACTGTTATACTGATACTTTAACTAAATTAGTTTTGGTTTGCCAAACTTGTTCACTAATATCTGATATAACTTGTTCATAACCATTTTGTAAAACACACCTTGTGTTATTTTGTTTGTTTACTAAAAAGGTTTCTCCAAAAAGATAGATGGGACCCTTCTTAATAGCTTTAAATTTTGTTAAACAAACTAGTAAGGGATTTTCAATTGGTATCAGAGCGAGGCTTTTAGTTTTCACAAAATCTTTTTAGATCCTGTGTTTTTGAAACTGTTTTTTCAAAACAAACATGGACGAGAAATATGAGATATTAGGGAATCTGTCCAGGCCTCCCCTCTTTAATGGGACGAACTTCCCTTACTGGAAAGTAAGGATGATAGACTTAATCCAAGGGACCTTGGGAGATGAAACTTGGGATGCTATTGAAAATGTATATGTTCATCATACTAAACCTATAGCAGAAGGTAGTAATGAAAGAGTTAAGAAACTGCTCAGTGAGTTCATAAAAGAAGAAAAGCTGGCCTCTTATAATAATAATAAAGGAAAAAATGCTATTTTTATGTCGATTAATGAACATGAATTTAAAATAATATCTTGCTTTTTAACCTCTAAGGAAGCCTGGGACACACTGGTCTATACCAATGAAGGTAACAAACGTGTTAAGGCTGCCAAGACCCAAATGTTGATCCAACAATACAACACCTTAATTATAGCAGATAGTGAGACCTTTTATGATTTCTATATCAAACTTACTGATGTCATTACTAAGTTGAATGCCAATGGTATCATATATGACATAAGATAAATTGTCTCTAAAATACTGCGATCCCTCCCGCGGAAATTTGATAATAAAAGATATGTTAATGAGGAAATGGAAGATCCAAATCTTACCCCTGAACTCCTGAGTTGCAAATTAAGAACTGTGGAAATGGAACTAGAGTATAAGAAATAACTTATCAATAATCAAAAGATACATAGGAGTCCTAATGTTGTTTTTCAATCTAAGATGAAAACTCCTCAGGTTGTAGTGCCCAAGATTGACCTTGACTCAGATGAGGACTGTGATTTTAATGATTTGGATAATCAAATAGCCTTAATGTCCAAACAGTTTAAGAAAATACTAAAGTTTAGAAATAATATTACTTCTAAACAAGGAAAGGCTCCCTATTCAAATCAGTCTAATAACAAAACCCGTGAGAGAAAATCAGACTAACACAACAATGACTATAATGGTCGACCTGATAGAGACCATAAGAAGGTTGAATGCTTTAGATGTCAGAAAATAGGTCACATTGCCATTAATTGTAGGGGCAACCCGAATAAAAAATTTAATAAGTCTAATTTGTGCAAGACCTGAGATGATTCAAGTGAATCAGATAAAGATGAGCCTGAATCCTTCAACATTTCTGACCCTTGAATGTCATTTTTTGCAAAAATAGTCTATTCTGATTATGTAACTACAAATAGTGATTATGTTGACGATAACATGCCTAATAATGTCATGACTAGTGATACAGTGTTTGTTCTTGGTTTATCTGCTTATTGCCTAGAGAATGAAAATCACGTTACTGTTGTTAGCAATAGTTCAAATGCAATGTGTGTGAGCCAAAGGTATCATATCAAAGATTAATTGAACGGGTGTGTGAGTAATGAAGAGATAGTGAACACATCACATACATTACTAAACACTTCACACACCACACTAGACGAATCAGATAATGATGATTTGTCCGACGTTCACATATTGTATACCAAAACCCTTAGGAGAAACACTAAGCTTGAGAAGATAGTTAAGGACCTCACAGAAAAATTAGAATCCCTAATTCTAGTTGTGAAAGAAAGTGCTGAGGATTACACTAATCAATGTCTGGAGTATGAAAAAAAAGGCTAAGTCTTTTGCTTATAAAATTAAAGACTTATCATAATCAAATGAAATTATGGAAAAGAAATATAAGGCCACATTGTTAGAATTGGAACAAACAAAAGAAAAGGCTTCAACGATCTTCAAAAAGTTTTCCAAATTTGAAAATAACTCTAATTTCTCTGAAGATTTTGTTTCATCAAGTAAAACTAATTCCGAGGACAGAACTGGCATAGGATTTTGCCCTAACACTGACACATAAACTAAAAATTTTGAAATTATAAAGTTTGTGTCTGGTGGAAAAAGGCCTGTTGAAACTTGTCAACATTTTCAAATTTTGAAAAATGAGTTTGATAAAAAATAGAAAGACCAAGACATCGCTTCGACCATTAATCCTCAAAATATTGTTTATCAAAAGACTAAATATGTTTGTCCTCCTATAAGGAAAAGTGTAGCCTCGTTTCAACTTGTATCCCCTAGACATAAGACTAAAGTCCAACACTTAGACAAACCTATTTTCGATGGTCTACAAAATGCTAAGAAACCCACAAGTCATCTCTATTGTTCCTATTATGACATATTTGGTCACCCTTTTGACGAATTCTTTCAAAAGCATCTATACAAACCCGTATTTAGCCCTCCTGTATACCAAAACTTCAACTACTCTAGAAAGAGCAGAAATAACTATGTTCTCCCTAAGGAGCCCATTCGTAGCTCTAACTATAGGAATAGAAAGAGGAGATCTATCTTTAAAAGGAAGTCCAAGATAAATAACCCTCAATCTAAGTCTAAACTAAATGCTCATAAACTTTTGAAAACCATAGCAATTTTGGTTCGAAAAGATGAGTTGATATCCTAAATGAGATGTAATATTGTAATTGGTGCTTTAAAGGCTGAGCAAAATGCCTATAGTTGGTATTTAGACTCAGGTTGTTCTAAATATATGATCGGAGATGATACCAAACTTTCAGACCAAACTAACTTCTTAGGATGCAAAGTTCTATTTGGAGATGGTGTATCAGCTCAGATCATTGGTAAAGGAAACTTTATGAAAAAGGGTTGCCTATTCTCGAAGACGTTCTCTTAGTGAAAGGTCTAAAAGCCAATATGCTAAGCATGTCAAAGTTTTGTGACTCCAACCATACTGTCATATTTTTAAAGAACAATTGTAAAATTTTAAACGAAAATGGTGACTGTATCATTACAGGCCTCTGAACACCAGATAACTGTTACACAGTCAGTTCGGGTACTAAGGTTTGTAACATTGCCAGAATGGATGAAGTTAATATCTGGGACAATAGGTTGAGACATATAAACTATGATGATCTTGGTAGACTGAGCTCTCAAGAAATAGTTAGAGGTCTCCCTAAAATAAAGCCTATTTCTAACATTATATGTAAGCCTTGCCAAGAAAGGAAGATATTTAAGATTGCTCATAAAAGAGTTAAAGACATTCGAAAGGTTTCAAGTCATCAACATGATTTTAAAGGAACCAATTTATAAAATCCTGGGAAGATTAAAGACCACACCAGTTTCTCCAGTGGCCGAAGAACATAGGAAGTCCGAATAAGATGAACAACACACTTCGGTGTGCCTTCCATAAGGAGAACGAACACAAAACAGAAAATTACAAAGATCTAAAATCCCATAGGTAGGACTTAGCCCAGGTAGAGCATCTGAATGAGTACATTGAAAAGAAAGATGATCAGGTCGTCGCCAATGACGACCAAAAACCAGAAAACGTAGTGGACGATGAGGCGGGACATTAGTTTTCCATAATACAAAAGGGTGACTGGCCTCAAGAAGATCTAGGGTAATGCAGTTCGAATGGAACTCAATAAGGTCACAGCAGTAATAGAGGCCTTTCAGGTAGATCCCGCTAAAAGTCAAGCTGGAAAGCACAGGGGATCGAAAGATGTGGATTATAGCAAACACATAGTTTTTATAAAGAAATATTTGGTTGGAGTAAAAACCCCAACCCATAATGCACTAGTAAGCACTCATAAGATTACAAACTGGGACGTGGATAAGCTACTAGTATATCACGGAAGTTCTTTAGATATAATGTACCTGGAGCTTTTTTATAATTTCAAATTGAAGATGTTATATTTGAAGGACGTAACTATCCCATTGATCGACTTTGTACGAAACATGACCATGCCATTGGGGAAGGTAATCCTGCCAAGTAGGGTAGAGAACATTTCAAAACTCATTGAGTTTCCAGTTATCAAAATTGATTCAGCTTACCACACTATCCTCGATAGAGGGTGGCTACATACCATGAGAGCAGTCCCTTCAACTTACCACCAGAAACTCAAATGCATCATAGATCGGAGCATAATGGAGATCAGTGGCGACCAAGTTATTGATCAAAAATGCTATATCATCATCATTATTGGTTACAAATAGGAGAAGAAGAAAAAAGGAGGCCATCCCCGTGATGTTCAAGGATGGAGCCACTCCCTCCAAATATCAACTAAGGTATGGCCAACCAGGGGTGGATGAGAGGGTAATCTGCCCCGCATATTGGACTATAGTGAAGCCGGAAGAAGTAATTTTTGATAAAAGTCGACCAGCGAGGAAGTTATTCATTGGAACCACTTTGTCTGACCAAGAAAGTAAAGTGTTGATCAATTTTCTAAAACAAATCCTAGATGGTTTTGTGCGGGAGCCGTATATCATGTCAAGGATTGATCCTAAAGTCACCTTCCATCGTCTTCACACGGATCTAGCATTTTATCCGATCATACAGAAATCTCGTCGCACTTCCCCAGAGAGGGCAAAGGCGTGGAAAAGGAGATAGGAAAACTTTTAGGGGTAAGCTCCAACAAAGAATTTCAATTCTCAAAATGACTCTTAAATCCGATTATAGTCCAGAAGAGCAACAACAACTGGAGAGTCTGTGTAGACTTCACCGATCTCAACTGGACTTACCCTAAGGATAGCTTCCCTCTGCCAAAGATAGACCAACTAGTCGACGCTATGGCAACCCACGATCGAATGAGTATTCTATATGATTACTCGGGGAAGCACTAAATTCCCCTATTCAACCCCGACCAGGATAAAATTTCATTCATTACCTCTCTGGGCCTGTACTATTATAAGCTCATTCCTTTTGGCCATAAGAATGTGGGAGCCACATACTAGAGATTAGTCACGAAGATGTCCAAGAAGCAAATGGGTGGGACGATGGAAGTATATATTGATGATATGCTCGTCTAAAGAAAGTGTAAAGGCGACCACCTAAAGGACTTGGCAGATACGTATAAAATCCTCATGTGTTACCGGATGAAGCTCGATGCAAGAAAATGCTCATTCGAGGTCCAGTCAGTAAAGTTCCTCAGCATTCTAGTCAGTAAAAGGGGGATCGAAGCAAATCCTAACCAGAGAGTAGCGATCAACAAAGGTTCAGCCGTAGAAGCATACGCGAGATCCAAAAGCTAACTGGGATGATCGCAACTTTAAACCATTTTATCTCCAAGTCATCTGATCATTGCAGGCTATTTTTTTTAGAATCTCAAGAAGGAAAAAGTCCTCGCATAAAATGATGAATGTTCAAAAGAACTTGAGGAAATAAAGTCTTACGTGAGAAAATCCCCACTATTATCTATCCCAGACCCAGGGGACCCCTTTTACCTCTACAGTTCAAGCCACGCGATTAGTTAGACCTTAATCTGAGAGGAAATGTAAAAATAGTTACCTTTTTACTATGTCATCAAGGCGCTCTTAGACACCGACAGGTTGCCAATCAATTGAAAGATCACACTAAATCAATCCAAGAAGTGGATATTGTATGTCGAAGGTGCCTCTAACTATAAAGGGTCAGGGGTAGGAATTGTTCTGATAATGCCAGAGAATGTCGTGATCGATTAAGGGATCAGGCCGACCTTTAAAGCCTCCAATAATGAAGCCGAGTACAAAAAACTTATAGCTGGAGTGCGCAAGGCTAACCAACTGGGGGCAAACCACCATAAAGTGTATTACAACTCAATGTTGGCATCTAACCAGGTTAGTGGATACTTCAATGCTAAGGATTAAAGGCTGGAAGCGTCCCGACAGGTAGTTCATGAGTTGATATCTAAGTTTGAGGAAGTCCACGTTTAACTATTCCCCCGAGGGCACAACAGTCATGCAAATGCTCTAGTAGCACTAAGTTCAGCAGTGGATTCCAATCTCAGGAGAACGTTTAAAGTGGAGGTCCTCTCCAGTCCTATAATTATGAAAGTAATGGCTTCCGAGAAAATTCTCTCCATTAAAAAAGGTCCCAGCTGGATGGATCCAATCATCTCTTACCTAAATAACGATGCATTACCGATCGATAAAAACCAAGCTCAATAAATAAGGGTAAAAGTTATACGTTTTTACCTTGGACATGGGTAAAAACTCTATAAAATTCCTTTACAGGCCCCTACCTCCAATCCATGCATTCAAAATAAGTCGAGCAGGTTCTCTACGAACTTCACGATAGGATTTATGGGAGCCACGTAGGAGGAAGATCCTTATCTTGTAAGCAATCAAAGAAGGATACAGGTGGCTATATATGCAGAAAGGCGTGAGTACTTATACTCTAAAGCGTGAAAATGGAAAAATTTCTCCCATATGTTTCATCAGTCGGCTAGAAACTTAAAGTCCTAAAGTATTTTGTTTCCATTCGCACAGTGGGGGATGGATATTATAGGTCCACTCCCAACTGTACCAGGAAATCATAAGTACTTATTGGTCGGCAGAGATTATTTCACAAAGTGGATTGAGACTGAACCACTGGTGAACATCAGAGATACTAATATGATCAGATTCATCTAGAGGAACATCATAACATGCTTTGGGGTACCTAGAACCATCATAACGGACAATTGCACATAGTTTGAAAGTGGTCCCTTCCAAAGTTTCTGTGAAGACCATGGGATCAAACACCATTTCAGTTTTGTGTCATACCCCCAAAGCAGTGGTCAAGTATAGGCTTATAACAAAATGATGGTTGATGGTTTAAAAAATAAGTTAGAAATATCAAAAAGAGCTTAGGTTTACTAGCTTCCTTATGTCCTATGGGCGTATCGCATTATGCCAGGGAGATCCACAGGGGAAATTCCTTTCGCTCTAACTTACAAAATGGAAATTGTGATTCCCCTGGAAGCTGGTCTACTGACCATGAGGACAAAAACTATTGAACAAGATTTAAACAACGAAGCTATGAATGCAAAAATTGACCTAGCAGAAGAGCGGATGGAACATTCCATGATCAAGCTAACCTCCTACTAATAGCAGTTGACAAAACATTATAACAAAGGGGTCAATTCGAGGAAATTTCAAGTTGGGGATTATGTTCTTAGAAAAGTCCTCTACAGTCCAAAAGGCCTTTGGACGAAAACTTAGGGCCCAACTAGGAAATACCACTTAAAGTATTTAGAGATGATCTGCAATGAGCCTATCATATGGAAACAATGGAGGGCTGAGATATTCCCAGAGCGTGGAATGAGACTAACCTCAAGAAATTTTACTTTTAATTTTATTTTCAGCATATTTAGTTTTGCAAATTTTTATTTCAAGGCTTATAATGCTCACGGTTTGATTTAAAGTCATCAGTAAAGATCTAAGTTATTTGATTAATTACTTAGCTTTTCAATTATTTTGCATTGTTCCAAAGTTACAGGACCACATGTTGCATCAATGATCAAATGCCAATCAGATTTACCTTAACTTAATTACAATAACTAATTTGTTAATTATAATTAAACCTAAGGCCTTTAGGTCTTCGTCATTAAAAGCATAAAAACCTCATGAATTACTCAGGCAACCAAAAGCCCTACCGTGGATCCCTAGGAACTGAATGAATCCAACCTCGTCCGATAAAATCGTGAATGGATGGATTGCCCTTAAACCAGGTGCATTTTTCCCATAATCTGTTCTAGGCCTAAGGTAGTGTGATGATAGAACCCAAAAGGTAAGATAAGACAATAAAATATGTGCTTGGCATAAAGAAATGGGAAAATGTGTTAGGTTGGCATTGAATAAACTTGCTATAATATACAGTTACAAGTCATAAAAATATCGTTTACAATAAAGTTCAAACACACAAAAATGAACAGGTTATAGTCATCAGGAAAGGAATTCAGCAATATCTCTTCTTCGGCGATCATTTGGGTTTGGTCAGAATTCCTCATCACTATCATGGGAAGTCAGAACAACGTCCAGAGGTACCCAATTCTCTTCACTGTCGAAGGGCGGATGCTTATACGTTAGGCCGTTAACTTGGTACATATGCCGAAGTTGAGAGTCCTTAGGAACTTTTAAGATCCCCAAGGGATTCATAAAACCATGTTTATAGGCCACACTCTTAGCCTCCTCCATTTTAACAGGAGCATCCTCCCAACCTTCATCATAGCCTGCCGACCAAACCACTCAGGGACCCCCCTTGAAAAAGTAACGAAGCTTAGTCACATCGCGACTAAGTCCCATGACCATAACATAAGATCTTCGGCTACCTTCCTCGATATTAGAAATATTCTTCTTGATCTCGTCATTTTTGGACTGAAGGAGGGCACCATTATCTCCTATGTCTTTTACTAGAGTGAGCTGAGCCTTCAGGCACTTCCTCTTACATCTGTGATCCCACATCCCCAAAGTCCTTCACATCGTCCATGAGCTTGGCCACTATGTGTGACTGGTTATTTTAGGCACCAGTCATCTTTTTAAGAGACTTACGGACATACACAAATACTAGGCGACCCTGAGCACTAAAGTCCCGACCAATAAGTGCGTCCAAGTTTCCAGCAAAGGAAGAAACCCCATCGGTAATAGGCTATAAAAAGTAAACACAAACAAAAAAGAACATTCAACAAAGTGCATGGATAATATTTCACTGAATAAAAGGAAAGCGTTTTCATTGATAATTTTAAAATGAGCAAAGCCCTTGCAAACAGAGAGAGGGAAAAAGGTACAAGAACATGAAAGAAAAATACCCTTATACTAGTGCCCTTATTCTTCATCTGCTCCTCATTCTCTGGGACCTTGCACTTGGATGCATTATTCCCACTTTGATCGGTTGGGGCACTATTTGTGGCTTCCTCCTCAGCTCTTAGTGGAGAGTCTGTCTTGCGCTCGCCAAAAAAATTTAGATTACATCGGGACGTTTGTCCTCACCAAGGTTTCATCCCAGCCTTTCTTGAATCATTATTTTCGGATGTACGCCAACTAGTGTTTGTCATCCTCAAACACTTCGGTATAGCCTTTCTCGTAGATGGCCTCCTTAGTTGAGGAAAACCCCACTGCGTCCTTTATTAATTAAGCCTGCTCGACCTTCAGTTGATCGTTCTCAACATTCAGCGGGTCATTCTCGATCTATAGTGCACCCATGGCATCACTGGTGGACTTATTCTCCTCTTCATAGGCCTTCTTGGCATTGTCCAAGGTCTTCTTCGATTTTGGGAGAGTTTCACTAAACTCATCATTAATTTTAGACTGATCCAGGCGATTATCCAAAATTTAAACAAAATCTTCCACAAACTTTAAGTAAACGAACAAAGAAGACATTAGTGATATCCATCTCAAAGCAGAGGAAAAATAAAAAGATTGAGGATAAAGTGTTCTTGGCTTACCAATAACAATAATTAAGAAGCGTGGGATGTTAGCTACACGTAGGATCCCGCTTTACCTGCTCGCGATCAGTCACGAGCATAACTCCACTTTAAAGACCATGGACCAGGGAAGGATTTTTGGTAACATACATCATGTGTGAAGACCTTATAAGTGGAGGAAGATCGCCCTTTTTAGAGGGTTGAAGGTCCATAGGAGCCTTATCTTTCTTGTCCTTCACCCAGACAATTAAGTCTGAGTTAGAGGCCCTGGGGCCTTCTTATTCAGTCCTCATCAAGGACTTTGTCTTGGGAAAAGAGGCACCAGACTTAATGTTATTTTTCCCAATCAGCAGAATCCTTTTCTAGGGGGCTATTGAGTTATCGTTTTCAGCAAGGATGGCCCCAACATCAATAGATTCGAAAGAAGAGGAGATAAAAGTTTCCTCGTCTAATAGAGAATGGTCGGGGATATTATCTATTGGACTAGCAGTGAATCTTCCCATAGAATTTTTGTATTCAAGAAGAAAGGAGGCCGAGCGATGGTGATCACCACTAGCTAAGAGTTTCCTCAAATTTCATACCCTTTGTAATT